>PVIU01002466.1:92574-171982 GCA_004026605.1 Ondatra zibethicus | reverse complement strand
TATGTAAACTATCATATCATCAGCAAACAGTGAGAGTTTGACTTCTTCTTTTCCAATTTGTATCCCCTTGATCTCTCTTTGGTGTCTTATTGCTCTAGCTAGGACCTCAAGAACTATATTGAATAGGTATGGAGAGAGTGGACAACCTTGTCTTGTTCCTGGTTTCAGTGGAATCGCTGGGAGTTTCTCTCCATTTAGTTTGACGTTGGCGATGGGCTTTCTGTATGTTGCCTTAATTATGTTTAGGTATGTTCCTTGTATCCCTGCTCTCTCCAAGACTTTTACCGTGAAGGGATGTTGTATCTTGTCAAATGCTTTTTCAGCATCTAATGAGATGATCATGTGGTTTTTATTTTTCAGCTTGTTTATATGGTGGATTATGTTGACAAATTTTCGCATGTTGAACCATCCCTGCATCTGTGGGATAAAGCCGACTTGGTCATGGTGGATGATGGTTCTGATGTGTTCTTGGATTCGATTTGCTAGTATTTTATTTAGTATTTTTGCATCAGTGTTCATGAGTGAGATTGGTCTGTAATTCTCTTTCTTAGTATTGTCTTTCTGTAGTTTGGGTATCAGGGTAATGGTAGCCTCATAAAAAGAGTTTGGCAATGATCCCTCTGTTTCTATTGTGTGGAATAATTTGAGGAGTATTGGTATTAGTTCCTCTTTCAAAGTCTTGTAGAATTCTGAGCTGAAACCATGTGGTCCTGGGCTTTTTTTTGGTTGGGAGGTTTTTGATGATTGTTTCTATCTTTTCAGCAGTTATAGGTCTGTTTAATTTGCTTATCTGGTCTTGATTTAATTTTGGTAAGTGATATTTATCCAGAAAGTTGTCCATTTCCTTTAAGTTTTCCAATTTTGTGGAGTACAGGTTTTCAAAATATGACCTGATTATCCTCTGTATTTCCTCCGTGTCTTTTGTTATGTCCCCCTTTTCATTTCTGATTTTGTTAATTTGGATATTCTCTCTCTGCCTTTTGGTTAGTTTGGATAAAGGTTGGTCTATTTTGTTGATTTTCTCGAAGAACCAACTCTTTGTCTCATTGATTCTTTGTATTGTTTTCTTTGTTTCTGTTTGTTGATTTCAGCTCTCAATTTGATTATTTCCTGCCATCTAGTTCTTTTAGGTGAGTTTGCTTCTTTTTGTTCTAAAGTTTTCAAATGTTCTGTTAATTCACTAGTGTGGGATTTTTCCAGCGTTTTTATGTAGGCATTTAGTGCTATGAACTTGCCTCTTAACACTGCTTTCATTGTGTCCCATAAATTTGGGTATGTTGTGTGGTCATTTTCATTGAAGTTTAGGAAGTCTTTAATTTCCCCCTTTATTTCTTCCTTGACCCATTGATGATTCAGGTGAGCATTGTTCAGTTTCCATGTGTTTGTGGGTCTTCTGGAATTGGTATTGCTGTTGACTTCTAGTTTTAAAGCATGGTGATCTGATAAGGTACATTGGGTTATTCCAATTTTTTTGTATTTGTTAAAGTTTGTTTTGTTACCGAGTATGTGGTCAATTTTTGAGAAGGTTCCATGAGGTGCTGAGAAGAAGGTATATTCTTTTCTGTTTGGATAGAATATTCTATAGATGTCTATTAAGTCCATTTGAGTCATAACATCTGTTAGTTCTCTTATTTCTCTGTTCATTTTTTGTCTGATTGACCTGTCCAGTGGTGAGAGGGAAGTGTTGAAGTCTCCCACTATTAGTGTGTGGGGTTTAATATATGATTTAAGCTTTTGAAGTGTTTCTTTAACATATGAAGGTGCCCTTGTATTTGGGGCATAGATGTTCAGTATTGAAATTTCCTCTTGATGGATTTTTCCTGTGACTAATATGAAATGCTCTTCTTTGTCTCTTTTGAATGATTTTAGCTTGAAGTCTATTTTGTTATATATTAGGATAGCTCTACCTGCTTGTTTCTTAGGTCCATTTAATTGATATATTTTTTCCCAACCTTTTACTCTGAGACGATGTCTGTCTTTGAGGTTGAGATGCGTTTCTTGTATGCAGAAGAGGGATGGGTTCTGTTTTTGTATCCAATCTGTTAGCCTGTGCCTTTTTATGGGTGAGTTGAGTCCATTTACATTAAGGGATATTAATGACCAGTAGTTGCTATCTCCTGTTAATTTAGTTTTCATTGTTGGGTATGTTAATTTGTGCATTTTTTTCTTCTTCTGGATTTGCTTTAAAGAGATCATCAATTGTCTGTGTTTTTGTTGGTGTAGCCATCTTCCTGGGGTTGCAGTTTTCCTTACAGTATTTTGTGTAGGGCTGGGTTTGTGGCTAGGTATTGGTGAAATCTAGATTTGTCATGGAATATCTTGTTTTGTCCTTCTATGGCGATCAACAGTTTTGCTGGGTGTAGTGGTCTCTTAATGTCTGCATAATGCTTCACCATGACCTTCTGGCTTTCATTGTCTCCACTGAGAAGTCAGGTGTAATTCTGATAAGTCTACCTTTATATGTTACTTGGCCTTTTTCCTTTGCAGCTCTTTCTTTACTCTGTATGTTTAGTGTTTTGATTATTATGTGGCGAGAGGACTTTGTTTTTTGATCCAGTCTATTTGGTGCTCTGTAAGCTTCTTGTATCGTCATAAGCATATCTTTCCTTAGATAGGGAAAGTTTTCTTCTATGATTTTGTTAAATAAATTTTCTGTGCCTTTGAGTTGAACTTCTTCTCCTTCTTCTATACTTATTATTCTAAGATTTGACCTTTTTATGTTATCCCATATTTCATGGATATTTTGGGTTAAGCTTTTTTTTTTAAGATTTATTTATTTATTTATTTATTTATTTATTTATTTATTATATACACAGTGTTCCGCCTCCATGTACGCTTGCAGGCCAGGAGAGGGCACCAGATCTTCTTACAGATGGTTGTGAGCCACCATGTGGTTGCTGGGAATTGAACTCAGGACCTCTGGAAGTCCTCTGGAAGTCAGTGCTCTTAACCTCTGAGCCATCTCTCCAGCCCCTGGGTTAAGCTTTTTTAGATTTAATATTTTCTTTAACTGATGAGTCTATTTCCTCTATTTTATCTTCAGAGCTTGAGATTCTCTCTTCCATTTCTTGTATTCTGTTGTTTATACTTGCATTTATGGTTCCTACTCTTTTTGCTCATGATTTCTGTTTCTATAATTCCTTTGGCTTGTGTTTTCTTTATTTTTCTATCTCAGTTTTCAAGTCCTGAATAGTTTCTTTTATATGTTTGAGTTCTTTTTCTTGGTTTTCTTTAAGTGATTTGCTGATATCTTCCAATTTTTTGTTTGTTTTTTCCTCCATTTCTTTAAGGTAATTTCTCATTTCATCTTTAAGAATTTCAAACATTCTCTTGAGGTTATTTTTTAGATCATTTTTTCTGGTTCATCCATATTTGGTTGTTCGGGTCTTCCTTTCATAGGGTCTTTAGGTTTTACTGGTATTGTATTATTCTTTGTGGTGTAGCATGTGGTCTTACCTTTTCTACTCATCTTTTCCTCTAATAGGTGTGGTTGGGGCTGTCTGAGATTCTGTTGACTAATCTTCTAGGTGCCAGTGAATTCAAAGCTCAGATGGTTTTCCTTGTGGTACAGTCAGTGTCACAGTTCTAGTTACCCCGTTGGTTATTCCTATTCCTGGAGGTAGCTCAGTGCTCCTGTGCTTTGGTCTGCTCCCTTGGAGTTTGCTGTCTCAGGCCTACTTTGGCCTAGGCTGCTGGCTTTGATCTGTTTCTGTAAATCTTGGTCTGGATCTCCTCTTGCAGATGTCCCTGGCTTGGAATTAGACCTGTTCTGGTTGCTGGTTCAATCGTGATCCGCCCATGTTCCGGGTCTGGGTTTGCTCCTGGCTTCTGCTCCTGGTGGAGCTTGTTCTCTCTGTCTTAGGTATCTGGATTAGCCTCACTCCGTTTCTGGTGGAGGTCACAGACTCTGAGTCAGGTCGTTGGCTCAATCCTGGTCTGCCAGTGTCCCAGGACTGGGTTGGCTCCCAGGGCTGGATTTGTTCCTGGCTTCTGCTCTCAGTGGAGCTTGTTTCCTGGGCTCTCTCTGTCCTAGAATCTTATTCAATTCCACTCCAGTGGGATTTGTTGCCCAAGGTAGAGTTCCTTGCCTCAGGGCAACTTTGGCTTAGGTTACCAGCTTTGACCCCTATCTGTAAATCCTGGTCTGGATTCCCTCCTGCAGAAGTCCCTGGGTTGGAGTTGGACCTGGAAAGGTTTCTGGTTCTGGTCTACTGCCTGGGAGGTTTTAGGCTTGGGTGTGCCCAAACCCGCAGAGGACCTGCTTGCTTCCTCAGAGGTCTCAGACTCTTGCTTGGGACCCTCAGGGGTTTCAGGTTCCTGCCTATTCCCTTTGATGTCCCAAACCAGTGCCCGAACCCACAGGGGACCTGGCTCAGTTCTACTCTCTCTGAGGTCCCAGACTCACACCTGGGCCCGCCTAGATCTCTGGTTCCTGCCTATTCCCTCCGAGGACCCAAGTTCACTCACGCCCAGGCTGACAGAGGTCCTGGCTCTGGCCTAGTTCCTGGGCGGTCCTAGACTTATGCCCAGACCCACCCTGGGTGTTGGCTTAGGTCTGCTCCCTTGAAGGTCCCTGATTCACCCTCAGCAGTCTCTGGCTCTGGCTCACTCGCTCAGCGGTTACTCCCTTGTACCTGGGTTTTGTTTGGTTTTGGTTTTGGTTTTTTTGGTTTTTCAAGACAGGGTTTCTCTGTAGCTTTTGGATCCTGTCCTGGAACTAGCTCTTGTAGACCAGGCTGGCCTTGAACTCCAGTGCACTTAATTTATACATGTATGTTTTATTTACTCTGTGTGTGTGTGTGTGTGCACATAAAGGGATCTAAGGACAGCTTTGGGGAATTGGTTTTCTCCTTCCATTTTGTGGATCCTGGGGATCAAATTCAGGTTTCCAGGCTTATGAACAGGCAACTTTACCTGATGAGCCGTCTCACTGACCCCTGGACTTTTTGCTTTCTTTCTTTCTTTCTTTCTTTCTTTCTTTCTTTCTTTCTTTCTTTCTTTCTTTCTTTCTTTCTTTCTTTCTTTAAGATAGAGTCTCACTATGTGGCTTTGGCTGGCCTGAAACTCACAGTGCAGACCCAGCTGACTTGTCGCTCCCTCCTGAGCTCTGGGACTAAAATATGTGCCATGTCCTGCTCTGGACACTTTTGAGGGTGAAAATGTGTCCATTATCTTGATCATGGTAATGATTTATGGGTATATGCATATTTAAATCTTACCAAATTCTCCATTTTACATATGCAGTGTATTATCTCAGTTATGTCCCAGCAACAAAATATCTGTTATATCCCTAACAAAATAAATGAAATTAGATATCTATGCTAGTAAATTTATGAAATATTCTGAACAGTTCTGTTGCACACTCATTTTATTTTGCATGTGTACCTTTTGCTTTCATACTTTTACTTTTTTACAATTTTAATTTTCTTTCTGGCACAGTCTTTTAGAAGCATGAATTGTATTACTTATATTTTATATTATTGTATTACCTATGCATGCACATTTAGCCACAGAGACCAGAGATCTCAGAGCCCCTAGAACTGGAGTTTCAGGCAGCTGTGGGCCACCTGGCTTGAGTGCTAGAAACTGAATTCCAGTCCTCTGCAAAACAGTGCATACTCTCAATTATGAGCCATCTCTCCAGCCCCTAATCTAGCATTTGGAAAGTAGAAGCAGAAGGACCAGGAGATCAAGGTCATTCTTGGTTACTTAGTGAGTTCAAGGCCAATATGGGCTACGTAAAACTCTGTCTCAAAAACAAAACACAGTACTGAATATTAATATTCTCTCTCCCAAACTTCACCCCCAGCACTGAGACTTTGGATGACCTTTCCCTAACTGGGAATTGAACTCAGGGCTTGTGCATGTCAGGCAAACGTTCTCCCCCCCCAAACAGTATCCCTCTAGCCCTGTTTTCCCATCTGAAGTGGCCAGAGTTTTAGTTATAGATCACTAGTGTGTGTGCGTGTATATGTGTCGTATATAGTTGCTCATGTGTGTACCTGAGCGTTCATGTGGAGGCCAAAGGTTGATATCAGATGTCTTCCTCGCTTTCCACCTTATTTTGAGGGACTGTGTCTCTCATTGAACCTGGAGCTCATCCATTCAGTCCTGCTTACTGGGCAATGCGCTCCAGGGATGTTTGTCTCTACCCTCTTCCCCGACCATGCTGCGGTTACAGACATACACTGCAATGCCTGACATTTATGTGGGTGCTGAGGATCCAAACTTAGGGCCTCATGCCCAACAAGCACATTACTGACCCGGCCGTCCAGCCAGCCCCACCACTGAGTTCTTTGAAGAGATGCTTTTGACTGAAGTTACTCCATCTTGCTTCCAGATTCAGAAGAAGATGTTGTTGAAACTCCTGCTGTGTCCCATGAAGAGCACACTCACCAAGAGATAAAAGGCCAGAAAACACTAGCGACACCTGCTGTTCGTCGTCTAGCAATGGAAAACAATGTAAGTCTTAAAATTGAAGTTTGAAATTACATAGAAAGTATACATTTACAAATCTCTGGGGAGGAAAAGCCAGTTCCCTGAAATGGTTCAAGCTAGAATTAATGAGTGTGGTTACTATAGTAAAGTGACCATGGCACAAAAGAACTTGGGAGGGACAGGAGAGATAGCCCAGCTGTTAGGGCATCTGCTGCTCTTCCAGAGGATGCAGGGTCTGCTCCCAGCACCCACGGTGGGTAGCTCACAACCACCACGTGCAACTCCTGCTCTCGGGTATCTGATACTTCTTCTGGCACCTAGGAACACTTCCAACATATGTGATGTAAGTTCACACAAACACACACCAATAAAAATGAATCTTAAAAAAAGTAGAGTGCTGGGAAGAAATGACAGGACAAGATGAACTTAATACTTAATGTTAATTGAATAACATGGTTTTTTAATTCTTTTCCAGCGTGTGTAGCAATAACAGCTAACATTTCTTGAGTCTTGTGTCTTGAGGCTAGGGAGCTAAGGTGGACTGCACCAATCTGAGGAGGTGCGTGTGATGCTTTGCTTCCACACAAGAAGACTGGTGTGGTGGTGCACACATGTAATCCCAGCACTCAGGATGGAGAGGCTGGAGGATACCTGTGGCTCACTGGCTTCCAGTCTGCTCTAAATTGGCAAGCTTCAGGTTTAGTGAGAGACCTTGTCTCAAAAAACAAGCTCTTGAGAAATGACACCAGAGGTTGACCCCCTGGCCTTCTCATGCACAGACCCAGGTGTGTGTTTACCTGAAATCGCATGAACACACAGAAGAGCACATCAGCTGGCCTTCACATGCACAGGCCCGGGTGTGTGTACCCGTGCTCACATGAACACACAAAAGAGCACATCAAACAAGCAAACACATACATACAAATATTTTAGTTCAGGTGAACTAGAGGCACAACTTAAGAATTCAGATACCTGTGATTGATTTCTTTTTTTTTAACTTTATTTATTTATTTACTTATTTATTTATTTTTTTCGAGACAGGGTTTCTCTGTGGCTTTGGAGCCTGTCCTGGAACTAGCTCTGTAGACCAGGCTGGTCTCGAACTCACAGAGATCCGCCTGCCTCTGCCTCCCAAGTGCTGGGATTAAAGGCGTGCACCACCACCGCCCAGCCTTTAACTTTATTTTATGTGCATTGGTGTGAAGGTGTCAGATCCCCTGCAACTGGATCCTCAGACAGTTGTGAGCTGCCATGTGGGTGCTGGGAATTGAACCCCGGGTCCTCTGGAAGAGCAGTCAGTGCTCTTAACCACTAAGCCATCTCTCCAGCCCCCCGTGATTGATTTCTTAAAGAACCAAAACTCTGTAAAGGGGATGAAAGGCTAGCGAGGGGAAAAGGCTAAAAATGGAACAGATTGGGGTTGGTTACAAAATTCTGCCAGATGCTATGCTGCAACAAGGAGATTTGCCATGTCTTTTTCCATCCGTGTGCTCGTCAACTTGCCATAACTGCAGCAAAATGCCTGAGATACACCATCTAATAAAGAAGATGCTTAATTTGGCTCCAGTTTCATAGTTTTTAGGTCCTGAGCAATTGGCCCTGTGCTTTAGGCGTGTGCTAGTGCAGCACATCATGGCAGAGTGCGTGGGGAGGAGGCTTGCTCTCTACCTCCTTTGATGATACACCAGTAGTAACCCAGTAGACTCCAACTCAGGGTTTCCACTGCATCCTAACACCAGCAAATTAGAACCACCTTTGTTGGCAGAGGCCACTCGTTCATTCCCAGACCCCACTGTTTGGCCAATAGCTTAAGCACATTGCTAGCTAGCTCCTGTATCCTAAACTAACCCATCTCCATTAATCTGTGCATCCCCACAAGGTCGAGGCCTACCGGCAAAGTTTCAGCGGACTCCAGCAAAGGTCTGCCTAGGTGTCTCCCTGACTCTCTCTAAATATCTTTTCCAGCCTGGCTATATTCTGTTAAGCCATTGACCGAAAGCAGCTTCTTTATTAACCAATGGTATTCACAGCATACAGAGGGGAATCCCACATCACATCTTTTATTTTAATTTTTATTTTTATGTATGTTTGCATTTTTTTTTAAGATGGGATCTCATTATGTGGTCCAGACTGACCTCAAAATCACTACATAGCCCAGGCTGTCCTCATAATCTTTATTCTTCTACCTCAGTCTTCAGAGCACTGGAATTACAGGCATTCACTACCATACCCTGATGAGCACAAGCCTTGAACACAGACCTTGGGGACATTCCAGGCCCAAACCATAGCCTGTTCTGTAACTGTATGGCAGGTAAAATGCCAGGCAGCATGGCTCCCTGACACTAGTAAGTACTGACATGTCTCAGTTAACCGTCCAGATAAGGGGCTACTGTGAGGCACAGGTCGGAAGGGCCAGAGCGGTCACACAGCTGACTGCACTGGAGGCGAAGTTTAACGGAGATCAGTCGTCTCAGAACCAATGGTGTCAATCACTGGTTGCCTCATCAGTCTTCACATTCATTATTTTAAGCGCGTGTGTGCCAAGAACTGTACACATTATCCCTGACTCCTACAATAGCCCTTCAGGGTGGTTGGATTCTTGGTGTTTCACTAGTGAGAAAGGACAAAGAGATATGTTAACATGTCCAAACCTAAAGTCAATAACAGAACTGGGCGCTTGAGGAGAGTCCTGTTTACCCAGCCTGAGTTCTTCCCACTCTGCCCAGCCATGCAGAGAGTTTCTGAGGAAAGTAGTTGTTACCATGGGAACAAAAACAAAAGTCTGCATCATGCACATGTGTAATTGACTTGTAGAAATGTTACTATAGATCCAGATAGTTCTCCGACCTGATGAGGAACTATCCAAGGGCATACTCTCTGATGTGTTCTGCCTTGTGTGGTCATGGGCAAACACTCTACAACTCATCTACACCCCTTCCCCTTTTCAGGGGTGAAGTTTTAAGTAGATACTGTGCTTCCCAGGCTCATCTGGAGCTTTCTATTGTAGCCCAGTCTGGCTTGAAACTCACAGTCCTCCTGCCTCTGCTCCTAAATGCTAAGATTATGTTTGCACACCTGGCTTCTCTGTATCTTTTCTTTCACAGCCATAGTTTTTGTTATTGTTTTTTTTTTTGTTGTTGTTGTTGTTGTTCTTCTTCTTTCATACAGTACATCCCAACCACAGTTTCCCCTCCCTCCACTCCTCCCAGATCCATTCCTCCTCTGTTTCCCTTCAGAAAAGAGCAGACCTCCCTGGGATATCAACCAAACACATCCTAACAAGATACAATAAGACCTGAAGCACAAACTCTCATATCGAGGTTGGGCGAAGCATCCCAGTAGGAGGAAAAGGGTTGGTTCCAAGAGCAGGTGAAAGAGTTAGAGACACCCCCACTCCCACTGTTAAGGGTCCCACAAAAACACCAGCCTACACAACCATCTCGTATATGCAGAGGACCAACACAGACCTGTGCAGGCTCTGTGATTGCCGCTTCAGTCTCTGGGAGCCCTTATGAGCCCTGTTTAGTTGAGTCTGTGGACTGTGTTCTACCATCCTCAACCCCTCTGGATCCTACAATTTTTTCTCCTCTTCCTTGGGGTTCCCTGAGCTCCAAGGCAGGGCAGGGGCAATGGAGATCTCCAATTTGGACTCTCTTCCCACCTGATGTTTGGCTGTAGTCTCTACGTCTGCTTCCATCAGCTGCCTGAGGAAGCCACTCTGATGGCAATTGGGCTAGGCACCCATCTGTCACATTTATATTAAAAAAAAAGTATGTATTAATTATACAAAATAGTGGGTTTAATTAATAAGCACTAAGAATTACAGGAGAGGGTCTGGAGAGATGACTTAATGCTTAAGATACATGGCTGCTCTTCTAGGGACCCAGATTCGATTCACAAAATCTACATGTCAGCTAACAACTAGCTCTAACTCTGGTCCTAGGGGATCCGAAGTTCTCTTCTGGACTCCCTGGGTACCAGGCACACAAGTGATACACCAGTTATATTCAGGCAAGACACACACAACAAATAAAGAAATAAAAACTCATTAAAAAAAAGAATTATGAGTGAGCAGAGCATGGTAGCATACCTTTAAGCCCATCACTCAGCAGGCAGAGGCAGGTGGATCTCTTGAAGTTCAAGGCCAGCCTGATCTACATAGTGAGTTCCAGACTGTCCAGGACTACACAGTGTGACCCTGGAAAGAAAGAAAAAGAAAGGAAGGAAGGAAGAATAATGGGAAAGGCGTAGAGATTTAAATGGGCAAATGAACAACAGTGTACATAAAAGTAACAGCTACTTACACAGAGATCTTGAAGCTTATCTCTCAAAATGATGAAAATGTTGCTTCCTCAAACTACATTCTTGGGCAAAAGTTTTTACCTTTAATTGATTACACTCCATTTTTAAACTTTGATGCTCGGTCTATTTTTAGCCCTAAAATGTGTTGTACTTTAGATTAAGCTGAGTGAAGTTGTCGGCTCCGGAAAAGATGGCAGAATACTTAAAGAAGATATTCTCAACTTTCTGGAAAAGCAGACGGGAGCCATATTGCCTCCCTCACCAAAAGCTGAAATAACGCCACCTCTACCACAAGCCAAAGACAGGCCCTTTCCCACGCCAGTATCAAAGCCTCCGGTGTTCACAGGCAAAGACAGGACAGAGCCCGTGACAGGTAATGGTGACAGCAGTGACGGGAAGCAGAGCTGATTTGTTTCAGGGCAGCCACCTCAGGGGACGTGTGTTCATTCATAGTGTTTCTGATGACTTTTTGAGCCAGGGTCTCACTGTGTAGCCCTGGAACTCAATATGTAGACCAGGCTGGCTTCTGACTCACAGAGATCAGCCTGTCTCTACTGAAGGAGACCCCTGCACAGCAGGGGCTTCCTCCCAGACCCTGGATTGGGTACAAACCACACACAAACACCTGTTTTCACAGAGATCCTTTATTAAGCAGGGAAGAAAAGTTCAAGTGGCTGCTTTCTGATCCAGGCAGGAAACAGCAGCAAATGACCTCGCAGGTGTAATTTTTAATAGGAGAAAAAGGGGAGGACAGTATTAGAATGGGCTAGGATGGGGTGGTGTGTCTTGATTGGGTATGTTAATTAGGTGAGCCAAAGGGGGGTTGATTGCTGGACTTCAATACTTTGATAGCTGAACCTTGGTGGTCCGACTCAAGTGGAGGAAGTAAGCGAGAAAGGGAACAGACCTTGGCGGCCAGCTTTAGGAATGTAATGTTTTTTAACAAGGCAGAGGGAACTCGGGGGAAGGGCAAGGCCTGCCAGAGCCATGTCCTAGTGGGCTGATGTCCCTTCATCTGCCTCGCAAGCACTGGGATTAAAGGTGTGCACCACCACTGCCCGGCTGTCAATTCTTACTAACAGAAAAGTTCAAATCCATCGTGAAATTATAATGATGCAATCCCGTTTTTCTAATTTGTATAGAAAAATAACATATTGGATTTATATAAAAGGATTGGGTTTCTTCTAGGCTTCCAAAAAGCAATGGTCAAGACCATGTCTGCGGCTCTGAAGATTCCCCATTTTGGCTATTGTGATGAGGTTGACCTTACTGAACTGGTTAAGCTTCGGGAAGAGTTAAAACCTGTTGCTTTGGCTCGGGGAATCAAACTCTCCTTCATGCCCTTCTTCTTAAAGGTGAGTTTCACTCCTTCTGAGCGAGGCCCCAGAAGACACTGCCACTTGTTTGGTAAAGACATAGAAGGTTAATAGGTTTGCTATTCTACTTCATACCATGTCGTCAGACTTAGATAAAAAATGTCCAAACCCATCTCTTTCTTCATAAGAATTTATACAATTGAAATCTACGTTGTGCTTTTATCTTCTTACTTCCTTTTTTAAAGACTAATTTTATGTTCAAGTCACATTTTTCTATTTATTTAGCGTGTGCCTGTGTGCATGCATGCGTGTGCATGTATGTCCTTTTGTATGCTTATGTGCTCCAGTGCACTCCAGAGGATAACTGCAGGAGTCGGATTCCTCCTTCCACCATGTAAGTCCCAAGGATTGAACTCAGGTGTCAGGCTTGGAGGACAGTGCCTCACTCAACTGAACCATCCCAATATTCATTCATTCATTCGTTCGTTCGTTCATTTATTGGGTAGGTTTTCATTAAACAACTCTGGCCATCTCGTGAGCTCAATATTTGTTTATCTATCTATCATCTATCTATCTATCTATCTATCTATCTATCTATCTATCTATCTATCTATCTATCTATCTATCTATCTGTTATCATCAGGCAGGGTTTCACTAAGCAACCCTGGCTGGCCTGGAATTTAATAAGTAGACAAGGTTGCTTTCAAAGTCACAGAGATCAGTCTCACAGAAATCAATCTGCTTCTGCCTCCCAAATACTGGGTTTAAAGGCATACACAATTTATTTATTTGTTTGTGTGTGTGTGTGTGCGCGTGTGTGTGTTCATCCAACTGCCCACAGAGGACAGAAGAGGATATCAATCAGATCTGCTGGAATGAGCACTAACAGGCAGTTGGGAGTCATCAGTTTGGGTCCTAGGAACCAAACTGTGATGGTCCTCCGCAACAACAGCACATGCCCGCACCCACTGAGCCATCTCCCCCACCGTAAACTAGGAAGAGAACTGTGCTGACACTTGAGGAAAGCCTTTTATTCTGAAAGGGTCTTAGGAAAGTTCTGGTTTGAGACTTTGGACATCACCATAGGTGTTCATTTCCATGTATTCAGAGCATTCACGGGGGACTTTTGAGGACGATTTCCAGTGCTAGACCTTGAAACCATTGGCTAATGTTGAGCAGCTGGCAGTGTGACTCTCATTAATGACACTGCAGAGCAGCTGCTGTGTGCCAGACTTGGGTACGCATACTGCCGTTACCACTTAGTTCTCAGAGTACCCAAAACATGTAGATTACCGTCCCCACTTTCCTCTGAAGAGGCCTCAGAGAGGTTGAGAATCTTGTCATGGACATTATCTAACAAATGGAAAAGCCACATTTCTGGTCTGCTCTGGTCTGTTTTGGACTGGGCTCTCAGCACAGCTCCTCTTGGACTTCCTTCACAGTCTACCAAGACAAATTATCCTGCAGTCAAATGGTATCATTTCCTGACTCTTCAATAGTTTCTATTCAGTGCCTTTTGGTGGTTTCCTGTTGTTGGTTGTTTTTCTTTATTCTTTTGGGGAACCCGCCACTCAGCTCCCAAATAAATCACACACAGAGTCTTATTCTTATTTATAAATGCCCGGCCTTAGCTTGGCTCCTTTCTAGCCAGCTTTCCTTAACTTATCCCATTGATCTTTTGCATCTGAGCTTTTACTTCTTACTTTCCCTGTTATTCTGTGTCTCGCTGTGTGCCTGGGTGGCTGGTCCCATCCTTTCTCGCTCCTTCTCTTGCTCCTACACCTTCTCCCAGATTATCCTCCTGTTTATTCTCTCTGCCTGCCAGCCTCACCCATCCTTTCTCTCTCCTGCCTTGCTGTTATAGAGCTGTTCAGCTCTTTATTAGACCAATCAGGTGTTTTAGATAGGCAACGTAACACAGCTTCACAGAATGAAACAAATGCAATATAAAAGAATGCAACACATCTTTGCATCACTAAACAAATGTTCCACAGCATAAACAAATGTAACACATGTTAAATTATTATTCCACAAGAATTTCCCAAGTCCTTAGGGTGGCATACAAGTTTCTGCTAGCCCCTCCTGTCTCCTCAAAACCACTCCCTGTTTTAATCACATCAAGCTATACACATAGTAGGTGGATTATACAGTTTTACCTGAAACATCCACCAGGTGTCTCCCCCTACCATTTCGTTTTGTTTTATTTGTTGTTTTTGAAACAGCGGTTCAGTAGATAGCCCCGGCTGGCCTGGAATTTACAGTCCTGTCCCAGCCTTCCAAGTGCTGGGATTACAGGCATGAGCCATCTCACCTGGCCTCCTTTTTCAAATATCTATACATTGTCAATATCAAATCAGTTCAGATGTAGACTCCAGACACCTCAGTGGCTCTCCAGCATATGGGCAGGGAAAAAAATGCTATAAAGAGGAAGGAAGGGGGCTGGAGAGATGGCTCAGTGGTTAAGAGCACTGCCTGTTCTTCCTAAGGTCCTGAGTTCAATTCCCAGCAACCACATGGTGGCTCACAACCATCTGTAATGAGATCTGGTGCCCTCTTCTGGCCTGCAAGCATATATGCAGGCAGAATACTGTATACATAAGTAAATAAATAAATCAAAAAAAAAAAAAAAAAAGAGGAAGGAAGTATAAAGAAAAGTAGGGGAGAGATTAAAGGGGCAGACAGGGATTTGTGCCAGCAGGGTAGGTTCCAGTACATATTTGAGCCAGCTCCGCCCTTGACCAGGCCAAGGATACCTGTGGCACACTGGCCTTTAAGGGTCACTTTGCAGTCATTACTGTGTATTCTTTCTACAAAGAGAGATGGCTTATGTGCCATTTACCTAGCCTATTTTTGAGCTATCAGCTTGCTTCTCATAAAAATCTAAATCTACACGTAAGTGAGGAAATCACTTGGGATTGAGACATTTTCCTTGCTACTTTGGCAGCCTGCGTGGCTGTTTGGGAAATTCCCTTCATGTTTGCAGGTGACCTGGCCACTTCACCATCTGTTTTTAAATGATGCCAGCAATCTAGTTTCACCTTCATTGGCGACACGGGTGGGAGTGATAAACCCAGGTGTATGTGGCCTTGAATTAAGAGTTCTCTTCCCGCTTCCCTCTCTGCCTGCTATTGCTTCCAGTCCTCTATGCCTGTGTGAGGCAAGAGTGCTCATGTTGCATTATCTTTCTCTTCAACAGGCTGCTTCTTTGGGATTACTACAGTTTCCTATCCTCAATGCCTCTGTGGACGAAAACTGCCAGAACATCACCTACAAGGTTGGCCATGCACTGTGAAAATCCCCGCTGTACTAGAAGATGGTGTTCATGTGCTTGTAGGTTAGAGCCCTCTAGGGTACTCAACGACCCTTTTCCAGACAGGGCCGGAAGGCATCGCACAAGCGGCTAAACTGAAGTGCGGTCAGTTAGCTGTTTGTTTTCCTGTTCGGTAATGACTGTTCAGCTGCCCAGCCTGCCCTTTTCGTGTCCTGCTGGTTCTCCATTTAAAATCGAGGAACCGTATAAATGTGAGGTGTGAATTGGCTCACCCACTCAGCCCCTCAAAACGGTCTCCTCTCTCAAGATTAAATTTCTGGACTTTAAGGAAGAGAGCCATCTTTAGGTAGGGTTTCCATTGCTGTGAAGAGACACCATGACCACAAAAACTCTTATAAAGGAAACCGTTTAACTGAGGTGGCAGCTTATATTTTCAGAGGTTTAGTCCATTATCATCATGGCAAGATATGGTGGCTGGGAGTATGATGGCATACAGGAAGGCATGGTGCTAGAGAATTCTACATCTTGGCTCACAGACAGCAGGAAGTGGTCTGTGACACTGGGCAGTATCTTGAGCATATATGGGACCTCCAAGCCCACCTCCACTGTGACACACTTCCTCCAAGACCACACCTACTCTAACAGGGCCACACCTCCTAATAGTCCTTTTGGGGGCCATTTTCTTTCAAACCACCACAAGAGCAATTTTTTTTTTTAAAAAAAGTATGTGTAGGTAGGAGTATATTTCTGCATGTGTGCATGTGCTCATGAGTGCAGTTGCCTGCAGAGGTCAGAGGCATCGGTTCACTTGGAGCTGGAGTTACAGATTGTTGTGAGCCTCCTGTGGGTGCTAAGAAGTTAATTTGGGTCCTCTGGAAGAACAGCGAGTGCTCTAACGCAGCTCTCCAGCCCAAAAAACAGTAATAACATTTTTTTAAAGCAATACATTTGAATCCAGTTTGAGCGAAGTCTTCTGTTTGGAATGAAAGCTTTTTAAGACAGAATTCTTGCAATGTTGATTTCTATATTCATTCCTCATTAGCAGTATTCAGCTAACAGTAAGCTTAGGGGCTGCAAGGAGATGGCTCAGTGGCAGAGTGCTTGCCCAGATCAGCAAAACACAAAAACAAAAGGTCTACTTAGGTAATGCAAGCAATCTGATCAAAGCTATTGTGGTGTGCCTAATAATCTTTCCTAACATAGCTTATTTAAAAAGCCTAGAGAAAATAATGTTTGCCTTCAATTCTATGGCCTCAGCTACTCCCTGCTCATATTGCTATTCTTCCATGAATTAAATCATTTAAGTAATACAAACGTTTCTTTAATATCCTTTTCTCTTTTCCACTTATTATATTGTGGATGTCATCACACATCAATAGAGGTGATATTGTCATTTATTCAATCAGTGGCCTACGGCAAATATTTTAGTTGTTAAAGAACTATCTGATGAGCCGGGAAGTGGTGGCGAATGCCTTTAATCCCAGCACTTGGGAGGCAGAGGCAGGCGGATCTCTGTGAGTTCAAGGCTAGCCTGATCTACAAGAGCTAGTTCCAGGACAGGCTCCAAAGCTACAGAAACCTTGTCTCAAAACACCTATCTGATGATGACTCCTGGTTAGTTCTTTCATTCTTCTGAATATATTCTTAGCAATGTTTTTTGTAAATATCGTATGTATCTTTATGATGGAAAGAGAGAACTGACTCCTGCAAGTTCTCTGACCTCTACATGCATGTCATAGTGTTTGTATGTACACACACGTATGTCATAGTGTTTGTATGTACACACACATATGTACACAAATATAATTTTTAAATTTAAAAAGAGACTATTGTTTCTAAAACAATCTTTTAAGCTCTGTTAAATTACTCTTTTTTAAAAGTTTACATTTATTTTGTTGCGGGGAGGAAACTGGTACCACTGTACGTGAGTGGAGGTCAGCGGACAACTCTCCCCTTTCAAGTTTCTTCCCCCTTTCACCCGGGTTCAGGAGTTTGAACTCAGGTTGGCAGCACGTGCCTTTACCCAGAATGCCGTCTCATCCCCGCAAACTATTTCTGCTCAATGACTTCTACTCTAGAAAAAAATGGTGACTGTTTTGTCTTCTTGGCCTTTTGGATTTTTGAGGTGTGGTCTTGCCATATGGCACAAGCTGGCTTCAAACCGTCCGTCTTTCTCCATCAGCCTCCTGATAGTGGGATTGCAGTGCACCACATGCCTCGCTTGGTGATACAGTCCGCATCCTTGTTGTAGAAGAGAGCGGAGTTTGTTCTTATCATAAGCTTATATAGTAAAAGTTCTACTGGGTCATTTTTATTTCTTAGGCGTCGCACAATATTGGGATAGCAATGGATACTGAGCTGGGGTTAATCGTCCCCAATGTGAAGAATGTTCAGGTCCGCTCTGTATTTGAGATTGCCTTGGAACTGAACCGCCTCCAGAAACTGGGCTCTTCGGGTCAGCTCAGTACCACTGACCTTACTGGAGGGACATTTACCCTTTCCAACATTGGATCGGTAAGTCGTGGTGTTCAAATTCATGTGTAACTTGCATTTCTGATCATATGCTCAAATAAAATACCACCCATCGTCTACCAGGCAGTCCCTGAAAGCTAAATTTTCCCATTCTTCTCAGATTGGTGGGACCTATGCCAAGCCAGTGATATTGCCACCTGAAGTAGCCATCGGGGCCCTGGGAGCAATTAAGGTATGTACAGTGAGTAACTACAAGACAGTCTGAGCAAGCTGGAAGACTGACAATGAAGACTCAGCACTGAGGGTTTCCCTCTGCTTTCTAGTGTGAGTTTGTGAAGTCTGGCTCAGTATGCCTCTTTCTTCCTTGTTTGAGTTAGATCAGAGGTCACTGTACAGGTCCAGCTGGCTCAAATCCGGGCCTTCCTGCCCCACTTGTCACCTGCTGGGATTACAGGAGTGTCACCACACCTACCAGAATGTTGATTTCTTGATCTTGAAGGCAACTGTAGTTTGAACAAGAATCTAGGTGACTCCAAAAATTGATCTGTGGCTATGGTTTAGGACTTTTAGAATAGGGTTGTAGGGTTATGACACTCACTCTCTCTGAATGCGTGCATGAGTGCTCCGCATATGCAGGAGTGCTACACACACACAAACACACACACACCCCATAGCACTTGTGTGAAGCTCAGAGGACAACTTCAGCAATCACGTCTCTCCTACTCTGTGGGTTCTGAAGTTCAAATTCAGGGGGTGGACCTTGGCAGCACGCGCATTTATTGTCGAGCCGTCTTGCCGGGCCTATTAAATCTAATAATAAGTTAGAACTTACATTTCTTATTTATTAATAGCAAGGTTTTTTGTTTTGTGTGTGATGTGATGTGTGTGTGTGTGCATGCGTGTCTTTGTGTGCTCAGAGGCTAAAGTGTATGGGTGTCCCTCTCTGTCACTCTACACCTTACTCTTTTGACCCATGATCTTTGCTGAACCTGGAGCTTGAGTTTTTCAGCTAGGCTGGCAGTCAGCAAACCTCCGCAGCCCTTTTGTATCCACCTGTCCTGTGCTGGCCCTTACAGGTGTGTAGGGACACACCCAGGTCACTACCTAGTGCTGGGATCTGAAGTGAGGTCCATATGCTGGCTCAGCAGGGGCTCTCAATTGCTGAGCCATCTCTGTGGCCCAAATAGCTGATTGCTAACGTGCATTTGTTTTGTTATTCTTTGCTTCTTGGTACCAAGGATGGAGCTTTGTGCATGCTAGGCAAGCACTCTATCAGTGAGCTACTCCCAGAGCCCTAATGTATGTTTTCTCAGAGTAGCCTGTCATGGCTTGGGACTTCTGTTTTTACGATGGAGAAACCCTGCCTTTCATGACATGCTCTCTGTCAGTGACTGAAAGGGTCTTGGAGTTGGCATAGAATGCACCCGGACACCAAATTCTCAGCGCAAAGGAGATTTTATTACCTTGGAGGGACAATTACCTCTGAGTCTGACAAAGACAGACAGCAGGTATTTCTGCAGGAGTGGTTTTTAGGGAGAAAAGAAGTCCATGTTAGGGGAATTGCTAAGTCCTGGTTGGACATGCTAGCCAGTGTAGCCAAATAATGAATTCTAGTTGCTGGACCTCGGTGTTTTGATAGTTGAAACTTGGTGATCAGTGTCAGGAGTGAGTCGGTGGCCAAATAAGGGACTAGAATTTGGTGGCTAGCTTTAGGGATGTAACCTAACAGTTTAGCAGGGGAGAGGAAAAGGGAGAGGGCAAGACCTGCTGGTGTCATGTTCGCAGTGCCTGTTAGAGACCCCTGTAGCACGAATACTAAAAACCTAGAGATAGGTATTGGGGTTCAACCTGAAGATCAGAAAAGCAAAGCAGCCAGCCACTAGAGAGCTCTTACCTCTATGAAATCTTCAGGCTGAAAAGATTGGTTCCTGTCTCATCCCCTTATATTTCTCTCTAGGACTGGGATTAAAGGTGTGCACCACCACTGCCCGATCTCTATGGCTAACTAGTGTGGCTGCTGGGATTGAAGGTGTGTGCAACCACTGCTTGGCCTGTATGGCTGGCTAGTGTGACGGTTTTGCATTCTGATCTTCAGGCAAGCTTTACTTATTAAAATACAAATGAAATATCAGCACAGAACCCTGACAGTAAGAGCCCTTCAGTGACCATGTCTCCTACTTTCGCCCTGACCCTGTTGTCTGAGGTTTCTCTCTTGCCCGGTTCCCGCAATTGTTAAGTCCCAAAGGAATCACACAGAGGTCTACATTAGTTATAAACTGATTGGCCTACTATCTCAGGCTTCTTATTAACTCTTATAACTTATATAGCCCATTATTCTTATCTGTGTTAGTCACATGGCTCAGTACCTTTTTCAGTGAGGCAGTCACATCTTGCTTCTTCTGTAGCTGGGCCAGGACTGCCAAAGGAACTTCCTTCTTCCCAGAATTCTCCTGTTCTCATTGACCCACCTCTACTCCCTGCCTGGTTGCCCCGCCTATACTTCCTGCCTGGCTACTGACCAATTAGCGTTTTATTTAAAATATAATTGATAGAATACAGACAATTGTTCCACACCATGACCCCACAGAAGTTGTCAGACTGATTTTCTGTTCCCATCAAGCCCCAGCTCCTTGACCAGTGTCCATGTGCCTTCCTTCCTTGCTGCCTTCAGTGAAGAGTTGTCTCTTTCCTTATCTCAGTTGTCTCTTTTAAGAGTCTGTAAGATGACTTAGCACATGGTGATTAATACATTAACTATTTGACATCTGGATGAAATTTAATGTAAATATTATATATGAGGCAGGAGATACCTTGAAGAAGTTAAAGCTTCAGGCATGACCCCCGAGGGTAGGGGAAATAGGAGGCAGCATTTTCAGAAGCCCTGGTGGATGCCCACTCATTAGCCGGGAGTTTCTGGACTTCATGCCACTCTTGGCAGATCTCCCTTCCACTCTGAGAGAGGAAAAGTTTACCCTTGTTTATTTTTTGTTTTTTCCATTATTTCTAGGCTCTTCCCCGATTTGACCAGAAAGGAGAAGTTTATAAAGCACAAATGATGAATGTGAGCTGGTCAGCTGATCACAGAATCATTGACGGAGCCACAATGTCACGCTTCTCTAATCTGTGGAAATCCTACCTGGAAAACCCAGCATTTATGCTGCTAGATCTGAAATAATGTTACATACAACAGCCTTGAACTTTTGCATTTCCAAAGAGTACGTGAAGCTGTTATAAGCCTCACGTATTCCTGTTACAGTTGCATTAGAAGTGATTTGAGTTACCTGCTTAAGGCTCTAAGGCACAGTATTTATGACTGTCATGTTAGGCTCTTTGCTGAAAACGAATGGCGTCATGATTCTCTTGGGGTATCACACTGTAGGTCAGAGGGTGACTTCTCAATATGGTGCTGAGATCTTTGTGTCAATGAGTTGAAACAGGCAACAAAGCAAAATTAATGTTACTAAAAGGCAAGTAGCAATATATGTGTGGTATTTGCCATGTTTCTTAATTTTTTAACTGACTTTTAGTGAAACTTTAAAATTACACTTCACTGGGGAAAGAAGCTTTTACGCCAGTGTTTTCCATTTCCCTACAATCATGGTAACTGTTCTACAAAGAAGTGCAATTCTGCTTATCTTTTCAGAGGATGAGGTGTATACTCTCCCCTTGTGTACAGAGTGTCATCTGTAAATGTCTGATAGCTGACATTAGCATTATTTAAAGGGGTCTTAACTATAGTTTTACAGCCCACAAGGCTGTCACAGGGGAGTGTCGCAGTGGGTAGGCATCTAGAGCTGTGGCAATGCTTTGGTATTTTGCTGGGAAATACTTGACTTTTCAAACTCACTTTATGACGTAAAAAACCGTAAATACAGCAGCCGTTGGCTTGGTTTTTTTGTTTTGTTTTGTTTTTTGTTTTCATGCTTTGTTGACTTTTAATTTTATTGATCGTCAGCTAAAAGAAAGGGACGTGGAATCTGTTCTCTTCTCCTGATCCTCAGTAGGAGCGAGAACAAGTAAAGGGTCAAATGGGAAACTGTGGACATAAAATTAGTTTATACAGAAACACAATTAATGATCATCTTGATAAAAGTCCATCTTAATCAGATAGCATGAGGCTCAATCTAATTCAAGGCTGGGCACGCCTTTATTTCCAGCACTTGAGAAGCAGAGACGAGTGGATCTCTGTGAGTTTGAGACCAGCTTGGTCTACACAGTGAGTTCCTGGACAGCCAGGGATACATAAAGAGATCCTGTTTTGTTTTGTTCAAAAAAAAAAATTTAAAATTTTGAAACCTAGGGTTTTTTGTTTTTTTCTAATGCTATCTAATTGAATATGACATAACATAATTACTTGCTTAATTAAGTTTTGTGATAGGAGATAAAAGGTCATTTTTAATGCCTCCTTGATTTTTTTTTCCAAAATTGAAATACTTTATAAATCAAGTAAATGCTGTTTATTTGAAAATTCACATTATGAAACCATTGTTTTTACATAAAGAAAATTAACAAGAGAAAATCAATTCAGAGCCAGGCTTTGTGTCATAGGCCTGTAATCCCTGCTGTTGGGAGGCTGAGGCAGGAGGATCCTGAGTTCAAGGCCATGTGGAGGCTGCTTAGTGAGACTCCTCTGGAGAAAAGGAAAAACTACAGATAATAAGGAGAGTAACAAACTCTTATCTATAATCTTAGCACTGTTAACCTTATAATGTATGTATCTGTATACATAGGGATTCTTTTATAAAAATAAGATAATGTATCTACTATTTTATAATTTGATTTTTTAAAATTTATCATTATATGATGGGCACCTTTATATGTCAATAAACAGTTCTACCTTATCATACTTTGTATAATTTCACTGTGCATGTTATTTTTTACTATTTATTTAATGTTGGGGCATGCATATGGTATAGCTAATATTTGGAGGTCAGAGAACAACTTGTAGGAATCTGTTCTCTTCTGCTGAAGTTTTGGTGCTCGGGTGGCAGTTTTTCTGTTGATTAACTTTTGTGTTTTGTGTGTATATCATTGCATGTTTATTATACATTCACATACTTAACATTGAGCTGAGATTGGAGACAACCGTAATCCAGCCATTTGGTGACCTGAGGCAGGAGGATTGTGTGTTCCAGGTCAGCCCCCACTGCCCTCAATTAAATACCTACTACTATAGTTTTAGTATGGAGCCAACCATTGGTCATATGCACGCCTCCTTGGCCTCTGCCATGATTACATTTAGAGTCTAGTGATGGTGACAGACATTAAATAGCTAAAAAGTGTCTACAATTACACCACCATGATGGAAAAACAAGCAAGTAGGTGCTATGAGCCATGTAAAAGAAGCTGTCCGTGTTGGGGAGAGTCCAAAGATGCTCATCCCATCGTTAAACTCACTCCCCATCCAGGCAGTTGCTGAATTTAAAGCAAAGGCTGACAATGATCAGTAAAAACTTATTCCTTATTTGAACAGAAAAAAAAAATCCAAACCCTAGGAGACAGGCATGCTCTGGGGAAGACAAACATGCAGCACACTCACCTAAAGATCCAGTGTGATTGGCTCAAGATGCTTCCTACATTACCCGAGTAAACTTGGAGCAGTCCCACCCCAACTTCCCACTGTTAACACCTTGTCTTGTTTGTCTTCCTTTAAGAACAGTGAAAAATTCGTTTCCTTTTTGTGCAGGGCCTTGAGGAGAGCACACGTCCTTGTACGAAATCAGGGAGCCCAGAGCATGGATTCAGCAGCATGGTTGAGCCATAGTGGCAGAGCCAGGCTAGGGCTAGGGTGGACACCCTGGGGCAGGGTCTGGGTGAACTAGCCCTTGCTGTGCTCCTAGAGTTGAGATTAAAGCACTGAAGCCAGAAAGGTCAAGTTCTTCATTAACACGGAAGTAACTGAGGTCACGTGGGGCATATACATCCGGTGTGGGAGGGAAACCCAATCACTACTGGGAGGGGCCCACGAGAAAGGCAAGGCTCACTGAGCAGAGGGGTCACTCTGCGGAGAACTCTGACCTTTGCTGAAGAAGAAAGTGTGAAAGACTCAAGCCAGAATGGGTGTGAATGTTCATCACAAAGCCCCAAAGCAACTTACATCAAAACTCGTGTAAACTGTGCTTGTGTCAAAAAGGCAAGGGGGCGGTTTGTCTGGGAAGCCTGCTGGCCTGTTTTGGCTAGTTGAGGTGTATATTCCAAGGTCACTTTGTAGGTTTTCTTGCTGACTTCTAAGTGTCCTCTGTCAGAAGGTGATGGTGTTCAGCACTGCCCCTACACTGCCAGGAACACAGACAGACCTTTCCTGGATGTCTTCTAAGCCTTGCTAGCATTCTCTCATACATAATATTAGTTCATATTTATTCTATGCCCGTGCATTGCCGGGCCTCTCTGCAAAGGTACCTGGACCAAACCAGCAGCTGCAGCTGAGGCACGTAGGTCCTTTGTAATGATTATGTGCGGAGGAGACCTTAGTGGGTGAGAGCCAGAGACCTCACAGCAGGCAAGAGAGAAATACGACATGCAAGCAAAGTTTAGGTGAGGAGTTCATTGGGTAAAGGGGAAGGGAAGAGAAAGAGAGGCAGACACCTGCTTGCCTCTTCGGAAGAACAGCAAGAAAAGAGCCGTAATGGGCAGAGCCCATCTCTCTCTCTTTTTTTTTTTTTTCCCTTGGTTTTTAGAGACAGGGTTTCTCTGTGGCTTTGGAGCCTGTCCTGGAACTAGCTCTTGTAGACCAGGCTGGTCTCGAGCGCAGAGAAATCCACCTGCCTCTGCCTCCCGAGTGCTGGGATTAAAGGCGTGCGCCACCACCGCCCGGCGGAGCCTGTCTCGTAAAGGACCTTTTGCACTTGCATTCAGACTATGCAGTGGCCAGTGGTGTAGCAGTCATAGGACCCTGGGCTGGCCAGGGTGGAATTACCTGGAGCGAGTGAGCACAAAACACACAACAAACCCGCTTAGGAGTTTATTAGAGGAGAAGAGACGTGTACAGGCCTGGTGAAATCAGTGTGCAGAAAGAGGACTGAAGATGGGACGACCAGCTTTTAAAGACTGCCTAGCGCAGGCACAGGGGGATGCCGTACTACGTCATATGCAGATGACGGAGCTCACGCATGCGCAAGGGCTTATGTAGCTGTGTCTTACGTAGGTGATGCAACCATGCCACACGTAGATCATGCAGAGCCTTTTAAGGTCCCTGGAGCAGCTAGGTGTTTTTGTCTGAGGGCTTTCCCGCACATACGTGGCCCTGGAACCTGGAAGTGCCAGCCATGCTGGTTGGTTAAAATCATAACGCAGGGTACTGCCTGCGTGCATCCTGCCAGGTAACAGGGGCCAGCATAATGCCTGAATCTTAACATCCTCAATATGTGTTGTTTGCCTTTGGCTAAAGCCACACTGAGCTGTCTCCAAATTGTCTCCAAGCATTTAATGAAGAAACATTTAGCAAAGGCCTGGAAATGCACAGCTGATTTCCACGGCAAATACAGCTGGCCACATTAGTTAGTAGGAGCACTTGCTGTGTTGTCCTGTGGACACACATAGAAGCACAAATTGGAGAAGACCGGAGCCTGTTCCATAGAATGAATTCTGAGTGGACCCTGAGACAGAACAGATCCCAAGTTACCAGAGATCCACTTCAACCAACTCACAGTTGACACCCTATAAAAGTGCTATGTACCCATTCACATATGTATATTGAATATAAAGTATTTCTAAATAAAATATGTAAAAACTGAGCTGTTGTGGGATATTATTGATGTGTCATTGTGATTGGTTTAATAGAGTTGACTGGCCAACAGCTAGGCAGGAAAAAATAGGCAGGATTTCCAGGGAGAAAGAGGAACTTTGGGAAGAAGAGAGATGGAGAGACGCCAGCGAGACACTGAGAAAGTCAGACATATAGAATGGAAGAGAGGTAAAAAGCCACGTGGCAGAACGTAGATTAATAGAAATTGGTTAATTTAAGTTATAAGAGTTAGTTGGGCCAAAGCCTAAGCTAAAGTCCAAGCTTTCATAATTAATAATGTCTCCATGTCATTAATAATGTCTCCATGTCATTAATAATGTCTCCATGTCATTATTTGGGGCTGGCAGTCCAAGAAAGTTCAACAAAAAAGCTTACTACAGTGAACTGGAGAGAAGACTTGTCTACCCTGATAGTGAGCGTTCTGCCCAGTGGGTGACAAGACTGCTAGATGACGCTCCATGGGCCAGTCTGGTGGTACAGGCCTTTGATCCAAACGGTTGGGAGAAAGTGGATCTCTGTGAATTTGAAGCCAACCTGGTCTACATAGTATGTTTTAGGACAGCCAGGGCCATGTAAAGAGATCCTGTCTCAAAAAACTAACAATTAAAATCCTTCATGCCCATGACTTAGAAGAGCTGTATTTCTTTCTTTTTTTTCTTTTGTTTTATTTTTTAATTGTTCTTTTAGATTGAGTACTTTTGAGACAGGGTCTCTCTGTGTAGCCCTGGCTGTTCTGAAACTCACTCTGTAGCTCAGGCTGGCCTCACACTGAGAGATCCACCTGCCTCTGTCTCCCAAATACTGGGATTAAAGGTTTGTGTCACCACTGCCCAGCAAAAGCTATATTTCTAGTCAGTTCTTTTTCTTTAAAAAAAAAAAATCTTTTGCGCCAGGAGGTGGTGGCTCATGCCTTTAATCCTAGCACTCGGGAGGCAGAGGCAGGCGGATCTCTGTGAGTTCAAGGCCAGCCTGGTCTACAAGAGCTAGTTCCAGGACAGACTCCAAAGCTACAGAAAAACCCTGTCTCAAAAAACCAAAAAAAAAAAAAAAATTTTTTTTTGCTTGTGTGTGTGTATGTGTGTAAATGCATGCATGTGCACATGTATGCCACAGTGAGTGTGGAGGGCAGAGGACAGCCCTAGCAAGCTTCTCTCCACCAGCAGCCTTTGCCTGCTGAGCCATCTCATGGCACAGCTAGTCAGTTCTTACTGCGGTTATGTTTCAGTGTGCCTCCCCAAAAGCACGTGTTGGTGCTGACTTCCGTCGACCTGTGCCCATCTGTATGTGAGAGACGCGGGATTTGAGTACCTCAGAGAACGGAGCGGACCACAGTCTGCTGCTACAGACAGCTGTAGTTTCAGTGAGCTCCCATCCATGAGTGTAACAAAGAAAGCAATGATCCAAGGAAGGTTGTTTGAGTTGATCAGAAAAAAAAATATATAAATAAACACCAGTAAGCACATACTAAATATCAACAGAGCAGCTCTTTCCCAGAACGTCCTCAGGACAGACCAGTTTAAACATAGTTGCCTGGCACATTCTATAGATTATATCTGGGGAAGCACGAAAGCAAAGCAGAGGCCGTACGCAGATTCAGGGCACACTGGGGACAGCACTCAGCATGTCCTTTCACCAGATTGGGTTCTATAGGTATGTTCCGACATCCAACAAGAATAAGCCTGTCTTATAAATTGAAGGCAAATATTTGTTGCAGGAGGCATGGAATGACATCTAAAGACAACCCAGAGAACAAGATGCACTGAGGTGAAAGGCTCTGCCTTTCTCCTGGAGCCTCTGTCACAGTTCCCCATGACATTGTTCACCACGTATCGCTCTATTGACCATGATCTAACATTTGGTGACTTAATCCCCAATGTAAAGTGTTGGGAGGGAGGCTCTGGTGGGCGAGATGCTTAGGTCATGAGGATGCTACCCTTGTGAACGGATTAACACAGACTGTAGCAGGGCCTGAGGTTGCAAGTTCTGTCTCTAGCTTCCTTTCCTATGTATGCCTTCCACCATGCTGTAATGCAGCAGAAAGGGCCTCACCAGCTGAGGCCCCAGTCTCCTGAGCTGGAGAGCAAATCTTGTTCTTTAGAAGTTACCCTGCCTTGGGCTGGAGAGATGGCTCAGAGGTTGAGAGCACTGGTTGCTCTTCCACAGGTCCTGAGTTCAATTCCCAGCAACTACATGGGTTCACAACCATCTGTAGTGAGATCTGATGCTCTCTTCTGGTGTACAGGTGTACATGCAGATAGAGCACTTAAAAAAAAGTTACCCAGTCTCAAGTATTTTGTTATAGCATCCCAAAACATAAAGCAATGGTTTTTTGTTCCTTTCCTACACATGCTTTTTTGAAAACTAAAATTGGACTATTACATTTTTCCTTAATTCTAGTCTACCTCATAAATCCTACCTTACAACCCATCTGACCTACTGTGTTCCAAGGCCTCAGAAATTCTCCACCCAAGCTCTTGGTAGATTTTTTTCCCACCTTTATTCTTTTTTCCCTAAATCATATATATATGATTTATATATATATTTATTTATATATATATAGAGAGAGAAATAGAGAGACAGACAGAGACAGAGACAGAGAGACAGAGAGAAAAAGACAGAGAGAGAAACAGAGAACAAAGAAAAACCAGAAAAACTGGAGGGGGGGCAAGCTGGAGAGATGACTCAGCAGTTAAGAGCACTGACTGCTCCTCCAGAGGACCCAGGTTCAAATCCTAGCGCCCACATGCCAGCTCACAACTCTCTGTAATTCTCGGTTACTCTCTGTAACTGACCAAGATCTGACACCCTCACAGACATACATGCAGGCAAAACATCAATGCACATAAGTTTTAATATATATGTATGTAAATTAAATATTAGTTAAAAAAACAACAACAGGAAAACTGTGAGTTCGAGGCCAGCCTGGTCTACAGAGTGAGTTCCAGGACAGGCTCCAAAGCTACACAGAGAAACCCCTTCTCAAAAAACCAAAATAAATAAATAAATAAAAGAAAGAAAGAAAAGGAAAGGAAAAAACCCCAGGAAAACCAACTAAAGCATGTCACAAACACACACAGCTCTGCTAGGAAGAGGGCATCTATATCAGGCTGTTACAGAGTACCCTGAGGAATGTCATAATTCAAAGCTTGGGCAACAGCTGTCCTTGGTGGTAACAAGAGACAGGAGAAAGGGAATGAGAGCAAGTGGACATCAAGAATTCAGGTTCTAACAACAACCAAAAGGAAAGTTCTCAGGAAAAAAAAGAAGAAAAATAAGAGGTTATATGTGGGGGAGAGCTGGGCCAAGGTGGGGGTTCACTCCTAGCGGCTGGGTCGAGGTGGTCTCCGTCCGAGAGACGGCATGAGTGGCCTCAGCCATGCACACCCTCAGAGGGGTACTGTCACTCCAGGCGGCAAACTATATGACTTGAAATTTGCTTCGTGTGCTCATAATAGGTCTAAAATTATGATAAGTAAAGTCCAGAAAGACCAAGATTATAAAAAGGGATTGCAAGAATGTAATTATATTATATGAATGGTACCTGCAGGGCGGCAAAGCTCTCTTAACCACTGAGCCATCCATCGCTCCAGCTCCCAAAAGTGTCGTTTTTAAAATCTGACTGCGTCATTTCTCATACAGTTTTTTTTGTATATTACAAATGACTGTAAAAACCAGGCCTGGTAGCATGCACCCACAGTCCTGGCTGTGTAGAAGCCTGAGGAAGCGCACTCATTTGAGGCCAGGGGCTTCAGACCAACCAGGACAACACAGGAAGACCCTTACCTGAAAAACTGAAAACTAGGGGGTTGGAGAGATGGCTCAGCAGTTAAAAGCACTTGTTCCTTTCCCAGTCACCTGCATGGTGGCTCACATCCACCAGCAATTCCAATTCCAGGAAACCGGACGCCCTCTTCTGGCCTCTGTGGGCACTGCAAGTATACATGCAGGTGACAGCCATATACAAGAGATAAAATAAATAAATCTAAAAAAAAGAGAGAAAACTAAATAGTCAAATGAAATGTGTTCCATCTTCAGTAGAATGTTATTTCTAGAACACATTAGGAGAAACTTTAAGATTATGATGCTGAGTATAAAAATAAAATTCCCATAACTTCTACTTTTACTAGATAGGAAAGTTCTCCATAGTTTTTTAAAAATGTGGAAAAAAATTGTAGTTGTTGTTTGAAACTGATCGTAAAATTTACTCTAAAGTTGGGCCAGTACCAGAAAACAGTGTTATGTAATACCAATATATGGGTCAAAAAAAAAAAAAAAGAAAGAAAACGGTGTTATGTAGTTTGCACTAACTTTCTTGTGAAAGGTCTTTAATTCCGTGGAGCTTTTATTTCCGTGGAACTAAAAGCAGCCACTAATATAAAGAAGAATGAACTTCCCTTTCGAATTCACTATACACACAATACTTCATTCAACATACGGGGAAGGGCTGGGGCTGTAGCGCAGCTGAGGGATTGCTTGCCTGGCCTGCATGAAGCATCACCTATAACCCAGTATGCACATGCCTGCAACCCTGGCGCTCAGGGGATGGGCGCAGGAGGATCAGATGAAAGGTAAGTATTGGGAAGGAAGTGGAAAACACTCACATTCACTGGTGGAAAGTGTTTATTAGTCTATCTTTTGGGAAACAATACGGGTATAAATGTCTCAATCTGTCTCTGTCTCCAGGGTCTCGTCTAGACTAGGCTGGTTTCTAGGGAGGCAATGTTATAATAAAACCCATAAAAGACAAAAAGGAACAATATATGCTAAGAAACCATGATAATAAGTAGTTCTACAATTGTGGATGTAGCTCAGTAGTAGAGAGTTTGCCTAGCATATGCAAGGGCCTCTGCTCTAGCCCAGCACTGAAAAGTTGTGTATGTGTGTGTAAATATAGCATAGCAATGAGATTTGTTATCTTTTAAAATTTGTCCATGTCCAGATGCATACAAATTTTAAAAAACAAATGTATAGCTGGGCGGTGGTGGCGCACGCCTTTAATCCCAGCACTCGGGAGGCAGAGGCAGGATGATCCCTGTGAGTTCGAGGCCAGCCTGGTCTACAAGAGCTAGTTCCAGGACAGGCTTTAAAGCTACAGAGAAACCCTGTCTCAAAAAACAAACAAACAAACAAACAAACAAAAACCCCCTAAATGTATAACTCTTAAAAACATGGAATTAAGTCCTGTCGATGACCACTGAGAGTTAAGAACTGAAAGTTAATTAGATTTGAAGCCCCAGATTTGGGATTGTACCTATGAGGCAAGGGCATGAACATGCCTGACTCAACCTTCAGCATGCTCCCAAACTGAAGCGTAGGTGCAGCATAAATTGAGGGCCCTCGACACACCTTTCCTGTTCATTTATCTAAAGTATCGGTGCCTTTAGCTCAAGGCTTTGTTCTGTTGCAGACTGGTGTATTTTAAAGTCACTTTGCTTCTAATAGATCCATTACACTCTATGAAATACGAAAAGTGGAAAGACTTTTAGAAAGAATGTTTTTCTAGTGCTTAGGAATAGTTCTCCCTCCATGGGCCTGGAGAGATGGCGCAGCGGTTAAGAGAGCATTTGTTCTTCTTGCAGAAGATCCTGGGCAAATTCCTAGCATCCACATGGTGGCGCACAACCATCCCTAACTCCTGTTCCAGGGAATCCAGTACTTTCTTCTGGCCTGCAGGTCGTTACGTTCATGTGGTGCACGGCCATGCATACACACCAACCACGCAAACATAAAACTTTAAAATTAAATAAATAAAAAGGAAATCGGTCTCCCCGAAAGTTTCCTAGTGTTTCTAGCACTGTCTACGCAGCGTACTCACAGACGTTATCAGTTGAACCTTTACACAGAAGCCCCATGTGATTCTTGCTATTCTCAGCCTTGTCTGTGAGCTATAATTAGAACTCGGCTGACATTACTTTTCACTTGGTGGTTACAGCCCGACAGAAGATTTTAGTCATTTGGATCCACCTCGTGTTTCTAGCTGGAAATCAGGAGCTCTGGGTATGTTGGCTGCAGCCTTCCCCAAGGGTAAGTGCTTTCCGAAACCGGTGCCTCCATTGCTTCTGCATAAGTGAACTGCCAAAGACCAGTTCACTGTGTGTGTAAATGCACCAATGTAGAACTGAGCTTGAGTTTAACTTAAAGCCCTTTGGGTGCTTGCCGCCGCTCAAATATTTGTCATTCTCTAGGACATAAGAGACAGGCTTCCCCGGAAGCAAGAATTGAAGATTGTATTCTTTGACTTTTTTAAACTTTGGGGAGCAGACTCCCATTGTGGGGTCTGCATGCTTCCCTCTCTGCCATGCTAAGTGCTTTTCCTCCATAAAGCAGCTAAATGCAGAAATGCGTTGTTATGAGCTTGCTGTTTTCTGAGGCAGATCTGTCGTTTTAGGCAAACGAATATTAGAGATGACCAATATTTAATGTCAAACAATGGAATAAGTTAATAAATGTGAGTTTATATAGAATAAAGCAATACACATATAGGGATAGCTTACATTCTTTAAATATTTTTATTTATGTTGTTGAAAGTATTTGGTATTCATTTTAATTTTATTAACATCTGAGACATAAATTATAGGTGACATACCCAGGGAATTAGGTCACTAGTACATGTTGTCTAAGGCTCCTTCCTTCCCACGGTCTCTCCCTCTCTCCTTTTATCCATCCTGACTTCTTTTCTTTCCTTCTTTTATCCATTTTCCCTTCCTTTCTTTCTTCCTTCTTATTTTGGCAGGATGTTGTTATGTATCCCAAGCTGGTCTCAAACTTGCCATCCTCCTGTCTCAGCCCACCATCAGACATGTACCATTATGGCTAACACCAAAGTTTATTGACAGTAGAAAGATTTCCCACTCAGTTCTTGTGTGTGGGCTTCATGCCTTCCTTAGAGATAGTGCCCCATCCTAGTGATTTTCTGCATATTTCTAATGGCATGGCAACCCTAATTTTTTTCTTCTAATGGCCCTTTTCTGTTTCTTTTTCTGTCTGGCTCTGTGCTCCTTGAGTAATTTTAATTTAAAAACTATAATTTAGACAAGGTTAGCCAAACATCCTGGACCTGCTGAATGAAGACATCCATACAAAAGTAAATTTCGGGAGGCATTTGTTCTTTATTGCTATCATCACAACCATCACCACCATCATCACCACCATCATCATCATCACTATCATCATCATCACAACCATCACCACCATCATCACCACCATCACCATCATCACCACCATCATCATCATCACTATCATCACCACCATCATCATCATCACTATCATCATCATCACTATCATCACCACCATCATCATCATCACTATCATCACCACCATCATCACCATCACCACCACCATCATCACCACCATCACCACCATCATCATCACCATCATCACCACCATCATCACCATCATCATCATCACCACCATCATCACCATCATCATCACCACCATCATCATCATCATCACCACCATCACCACCATCATCACCACCATCATCACCATCATCATCATCATCATCACCACCATCACCACCATCACCACCATCATCACCATCATCATCATCACCACCATCATCACCATCATCACCACCATCATCACCATCATCATCATCATCACCACCATCATCACCATCATCACCACCATCATCATCACCATCATCACCATCATCACCACCATCATCACCATCATCATCACCACCATCATCACCATCATCATCACCATCACCATCATCACCACCATCATCACCACCATCATCACCAACGCCACCATCATCATCATCATCACCATCATCACCACCATCATCACCAACGCCACCATCATCATCGTCATCATTCTGCTACTTTGAAAAGTCATTGTTGGGAGGCACTTGTTCACATTTCACAGGGACGGCCTATTCTACTGTTACTGAGTGGGAATGTATATATATTGCATATCATCTGTGCTCTTCAGAGTAGTTATAACCAATAACAATAGTTACAATAACCAATAGTACAGTATCACAATGCATAGCACTAGGGGAAAATTCCTCACTCAGACGTTTACTCATACTTGGTGGAGTCAGTCTGTTACCATGGATCATTGTGACAGGATGTGTGTAGATAGTTTATTATGGTTTAATCTACAGAATCCTAAGGTTTGCTACAATTTATGATTTTTTTTGTCATTTGGATTTCCTGGGTTTTTTTCCATCTTTTTTTGGTGTTTTTTATTGGCGGGGGGGGTTGAGACAGGGTTTCTCTGTGGCTTTGGAGCCTGTCCTGGAACTAGCTCTAGTAGACCAGGCTGGCCTCGAACTCACAGAGATCTGCCTGCCTCTGCCTCCGGAGTGCTGGGATTAAAGGCGTGTGCCACCACCACCCGGCTTTTTTTTTCCCCGTCTTATTATTCCTATTTAACTGCTTTTTTTTTCTTCTTCTAATTGGTATGTCTAATTGGTACATGTTAAGTGCGTTTCACTACAACACACTGATGCATGCATGTAGTGACTCTGGTCACAGTTGCACTTCCTGTGGCCTCTCTTGCTTCTGAACTTTTTGTCTTTTCTGTGAGCCACTTTCTACGTCCTAATTGTTCTACTATTTCTCTTGAATTATTAAAAAGTTATTTATTTTTGAAATGCATGTGTGCATTTCTGTGAGATTGTATATCATGTGTTGTGTGTGTGCACGTACACACACTTTTGGAGACCAGAAATGGCATCAGGTTTCCATGAACTGGAGCTCCAAGCAGTGGGAACTTCATGATGTGGGTGCTGAGAACCGAACTTCTGTCCTTGGGAAGAGGAGCAAATGCTTTTAATCATTGAGCTGTCTCTCCAGTCATCTTTAAAACACAAAACAAAACAGGTTTAATTACTCTCGTATGAAAGTCCTATATGGTAGACACAGCTGGGGCTTGGACCCTCTGAAGGTTGTCAGACTTGGGGGTGAGCATCTTTACCTGCTGAGCCATTTTCAGGGCCCTAGACTTATGTAACCATTGTTTAATCGTTTTCCCATAGTCGGATGCAAGTCTAATTGCAAGTTTTCATTTTTATGAATGACAAGGTAGCAAAGGAGATAGATTGGGCAGCAGTTCCTGCTCCTACCACATGTGCTCTTTTTTTTTTTTTTTCCTGAGACAGGGTTTCTCTGTAGCTTTGGAGCCTGTCCTGGCACTCGCTCTGTAGACCAGGCTGGCCTCGAACTCACAGAGATCCGCCTGTCTCTGCTTCTCGAGTGCCGGGATTAAAGGCGTGCGCCACCACCGCCCAGCTACATGTGCTCCGTTAAGGTTTAGTTTCCTCATGTGAATATTAAAGGCAACAAAAATGCTCACATCATATTTTACATGGGTTTAAAGTAAGATACGGCGTCCAAACACATGTAGACTATCTGGGCGTGCTGGTGTGCCTCTGTAGCTCCACCTCTGCAGGAAACTGAAGTGGAAAGGCTGCCTCAGCCCGGAAGCTTGAGGCCAAACTGAGCAACGCAGTGGACTCTGTTTCTGACTAAACAGTGAATGGAGGAAGGAAGGAAGGAAGGAAGGGATGGGTGGGTGGGTGAAGAATAAATATAGTTTGGGGAAATACAGGTGCTCAACGAACATCACTTCTGTGATTGCTACGGTATTCTGAAGCAGGATGCTTCTTCCTCTCTCACACACGTAGGTCTTTTCTGAGCCGCCTGTGACCCAGCTTTTCAACGCCTAATGAACTAGAAGGCTTGACTACGGTGTGGAAAAATCATGACAGAAAATGTGGTTTGTACCGGGGCCGTCAATGCTGTAAAGGAAGTCTGGGAAGAAAGGATAAAGAAACACAATGAAGATGTGAAACGAGAAAAGGACTTTCAGCAAAAGTATGCTATGACATTTTATCTCCGATTAGTGGAAACTTAGAATCTCATCATTATAGAAAGACCATTTAGTAAGAGCTCCACTGAATTTGATAGAAAACACAAAATAATCTTTAAGATGCTTTATTTTTATTTTGCATATATGAGCAGTTGACTGCAGGTAGGTCTGTTTACCACATGTGTGCAGTACTCATTGGAGACCAGAAGAGGGCACTGAGTCCCCTGGAACGGAAGTTATTGACAGTTGTGAGTTGCCACGTGGGTGCTGGGAACTGAATCTGGAGCCTCTGGAAGAGCATCAAGTACTCTTAACAACTGAACCATCTCTCCAATCCTCAAAATAGTCTTTAATTTTTCTCTATTATTATTTTATGTGCATGAGTGTTTTGCCTGCCTGTATGTTTGTGTACCTCTTCCATGCAGTGCCTTCAGAGGCCAGAAGAGGGGGTGCCACACCCCCTGGGACTGGAGTTACAGGTGGTTTCGAGCTGTCACGTGAGTGCTGAAGACTCAAACCCTGGTTCTCTGGAAAAGCAGCCAGTTCTGTTAACCACTGAGCAATTGCTCCAGCCATCTGGGAGTGTTCTTAATTAAGGAAGTAATTGATTCAGATGGGATTACGTGTTGAGAGTAACAAGAGGATGTTTGCGTGTGAAAACAGAAACCCACTTAACAACCATTGAAGTTCGGCTTCTAGGACAGTCTAATTTTCAGGATTATGTCCACTAGACACCTCAAGCTGCACCTGACAGCAGAAGATGGGTGTAGTCCCCAGCCTATCTGAATGGCTGCAGCCAGGGCCCCTCTGGATCACATGCTTTTTTAATAGAGGGAGGGCTGTATTTTAATACTGGGCTCTCATTTCTTCTGAGATCTTGACATTTGACCTACTTTCCTGATTGGTGTTAGATTGGTTTTTCAGTCTAACCTTGTAAGAATACCTCCTTTCTTTGTGAATACCACATGGCTCCCTCCAGTTCTCATTCATAAAGGAAATAGCTAATAGCTCATGTCATGTTTAAAACAAAATAGCAGAAAGTTCAACTCTGGTGGCTCAACTGTGGGGACGGTGATTAGAAAAGTGGCCAAAGCGCCAACTCCAACTCCACACTGTAAGACTCAGTTTCTGTTCACCTCCCTCTGCCAACTCCTGTGTGTGCTTTAACTCTCCAGTTAGCTTCCTTCGGGCATGTGTGTATGTGTGTGTCTGTATGCTTGTGTGTATATAAGAGAAAGAGAGATGCTGGCCTTGGACTCACAGAGATCCATCTGCTTCTATCTCCCAAGTGTTCGGATTATCTCTCCAGGAAATAAATACCATGAAAACCTCAAAAACCACTTTCTATTAACCTTAAAAACAATTCCATTGCAAAATCATGTCATAACATTATAAAACTTGGTTTTGCCAGGTGTGGTGGTGCATGCCTGTAATTCGGACCCTTGGGAAGCAGAAGCAGGAGGACCATGAGTTTGAGGTCAGCAAACACAGTGAGACAGAGCTGTGGAGAGCAGGTAGTCAGACTGTGAAGCTGAGGCTATGCTGTTCTGTTGGTTCATCAGGAAGTTACAACATGGCTCAGAAATTCTTCTAGGAATATAACCCTGGAAATAAAAATATACAATCTGTGGAAGGTCAAGTTGCAATTCATTTTAAAGATGTGTGCACGTGTGTGTGTGTGTGTGTGTGTGTGTAGGTGTTCATGTTGGTATGTGCAAGCGTACACGTGTGCACACAAGTGGAGGTCAGAGGTGGATGTCCTCTGCCCTCCTCTGTCACTCTCCACCTTATATGTTTGTGTGTGTATGAGCGTTGTATATGCATATGAGTGCGAGCATGGAAACACAGGTAGGTGCCTTCCCCAGTTACTGCCCACTTTATTATTATTATTTTTATCACAAGATCTCTCACTGAACTTGTAACTCAGCTAGTCTGGGTGCCCCGTGAGCCCAGGCATCCTCCTATCTCCTATCTCTCCTCCTCTGGGGTTCCAGATACGTCACGGGTTCACCCTGGTGCTGGGGATCTGGACTCAGGCCCGTTTTACTAACAGCTGTCCTCGTAGCTCCAGTTTCAAAAGATTTCCAATAGGCAGAATGATGATCAAGAGTTAGGCAGCACTCATTCTATGAAGCCAGGTAGGAACAGATTGCTTTTAAATACAGAAAGGGACTGGGAAAAAAGGAAAAATCATAGAACATAAGGCAGCTTGGCCATTCCAAACCTATTTTTCCTATAAAACCAAGACAAGAAGACAAAACTATAAAAATAAACAGCTGGGTCGTATCAGACTACCTCATGTTACCTTGAGGATTATGCGTTAGGATTATGGCAGAGGGAAATTCATTACTAAACCAATGGGAACTACTTTGGTGGGGAAAGTGGCTGTCACCTGTCATGATTTTTCAGAAGGCCAGAGAACTCTTTTATTTCTGTGACATGGGGCTTGCCTTAGTTGCTGTTCTATTGCTGCGAAGAGACATCATGACCAAGGCAACTCTTCTAAGAGAAAGCATTTAATTAGGGCTCGCTTACAGTTTCAGAGGTTTAGTCCGTTATCATCTTAGTGGGGAACATGACCGTGTGCAGCATACATGATGCTGGAGAAGGAGCGGAGAGTTCTACACCTGAATCTGCACGCAGCAGGAAGAGAATGGCGCATTGGGCATGACTTAAGCATCTGAAACTGCAAAGCCCATGTCCAGTGACCATTTATTCTTCTCAAGTAGTGCCCTTCCCTGACGACTAAGCCTTCAAATATATGTGCTTAGGGGGCCCATTCTTATTCAGACCAACACAGAGCTTTACTTCAATTTTCAGTCTGGTTTGTTGAGGTTCAGTGTCAAGAGCTTGGTCCAAAACAATGGCCTTTTATCATTATTTACCAGTTCACAAAGAGGCATGCATACAAATGTCCTCAGCAACATGATCCAGAAGAGGCAAAACATACAATCGGCTGATGGATGGACAAACACATGTGAAAGACCCATACAGCCGTCCTCCCATCAAAGGAAGTGCACTGCTTGTTAGTAGTAACGACATGGATGAACTGGAATTGTGTTAAGAGGTCAGGCACACTTATATATTGCCCTTTTTACATGAAACGCAGAACAGGAAAATGTATAGGTACAAAAAAAAATAGTAGGGGCTGGAGAGATGGCTCAGTGACTAAGAGCATTGGCAGCTCTTCCAGAGGCACTGAGTTCAATTCCCAGCAACCACATGGTGACTTGCGGCCATCTATAATGAGATCTGGTGCCCTCTTCTGTCATGTATGCATACATTCAGGTAGAATGCTGTATACATAACAAACCTTAAAAAAAAATAGTGATGACCAAGAAGGAATGGAGGGATGAGGAATGTCTGCTAATGAGGACTGAGGAGGATTTTTGAGTGATAAAATATTTTGGAATTAGATAGTGGAGACAGTTGCACGATGTTGTGAATTTACAGATAAAATCATTGACTTGTATACTTTAAAAGGTTGAATTTTATGGCATGTGAATCATATCTCACTGATGCTATTAGAAGTAGAATATGTGAAGAATTGTGATACTTTTTAAACCTTAGGACTGAGCTTAGTACGTGCAAGGCACTGTGCTATCCCCAGCACCAAAACAAATAAACCAACCTTGAACCAATAGTGTTAGTAAGTCCAAGACACTGCTCACTGCTCAGAGGCCTTCAGTACAATGAGAAGAGGGCAAATGTGAAGAAAAGCAGGTTTGTTAAAGGGCCAGCCCCTTAAGAAAATGGGAGGCTATCATTTACTCAAGAAGGACCATCTTGAGCAGCTCAGGTACTCAAAAGAGATGTTAGAGGATGTGGTGGTTTGAATGAGAATGACCCGCACAGGCGCATATGTTTGAATGAGTGGTCTCCAGTTAATAGAACTGTTTGGGAAAAATGAGGAACCGTCGCCATGCCTGTCTGCTTTCTGCCATGGTGACCACAGAGTCAATGGTATTAGAAATCAGGTGAAAGGTTGCTGCATGGGTTAGCATGGATTCAGTGGTTATTTTTTTAATTTGCATGGCCTCTGTTTCTTTCAGTCCTGTGTCAGTTGTTTGGGTGAACTTTGTGATGCTGCTCTTGCCATTGCCTATGAATAAAAATATGTCCCGGTGTCTTAGGCTAGTGCGCATCTGGGAAGACCGGGTAAGCTTAACCAAGCTGAAAGAAAAGGTCACCAGGGAAGACGGAAGAGTCGTTTTGAAGATAGAGAAAGAAGAGTGGAAGGTAAGCGCTCTAGAAGCAGCTCTTGATTGGCCAGCCTCTGAACTGTGTGAAGGCCCGAGAGGATCTGAGACTGTATTTAAGACCAGGCTAGTTCGAGAGTCTATTAATAGAATAAGTGAATTTGGGCAACGTGAACAATGCAAAAGAAATGTAAGTGCATGAATTGTTTTTTATCAGAGCGTCTCTTTGCCCCATCCCACCTGAACTCGAATCCCTTGTGATATTTAGCCTCTAAATCCTACCTACAAGCAGATATCCCATTGTGCTCTACAGCGGTGATGGCCAGGCTAACTCAAATCACATAGCTAAACTATCAATTTAGATTCCAGAATGGAAGGGGACCTTTCTTGTCCAGTGTCCCCCGATTGATATTTCTCTCTCTCTCACATATGTATGAGCACACATCAGAAAGACTAACTTTTACAAGGGCTTCAAAACCTTGCCTGAGTGTTTGTTTTTCATACATAGAGTTATCATTAGCTATGGGGTCAGTTTCCTGGTTAATTTTCTTATTTTATTTTTGGCTTATTTTAGGCTTAACAGGAAAAGACATAGAGTTCAGCGTTTAAAAAATACTTTGAAAAACCTCATAAAACAGGCTGAAAGTGGTGACACACTTTCAATCCCAGCATTTGGGAGGCAGAGGTAGAGGCAGGTGGAACTCTATGAGTTTAATGCCAGCTTGGTCTACATTGTGAGTTCTAGGACACCCAGGGGTCTGTAGAGACACCCTGTCTAAAAACAAACAAACTCCTAAAATACTTAATAATAGTAAGTGGAAGAGAAATCAAATTGCTAAAATGATTTTTCAGAATATTCTCATTTTCAATTACATATGTGCTCTTGGATAGTCTAATAAATACTACAGAATCATTCATTAGAACAGACTTGATTTGTGTGCATTATTCGCCAGAATATGATATTTTTGTTTATTCTACTATGGTTGAGATTTGAAGGCTTAGCAATAAATGATGAAGTAAATAATAACTTGTAAAAAACTGAAAATAAATTTTTAACAATTAAAAAAATAATAGAAGTCAAGGTTTGAGTAGAAGTAGCGCAAAGTACCTGGAAATGTCACCAATTAAGGGAAAACTATCGTCAAGTGCATCTTTACATCCCGTAATATCACAGCAGTGCGACACAATGCTAGAATAAACCAGGCAATCTTTTTTTTTTTTTTTTCCGAGACAGGGTTTCTCTGTAGCTTTGAAGCCTGTCCTTGAACTAGCTATTGTAGACCAGGCTGGCCTCGAACTCACAGAGATCCGCCTGCCTCTGCCTCCGGAGTGCTGGGATTAAAGGCGTGTGCCACCACCGCCCTGCAAACCAGGCAATCTTATCGTACCAGCGCAGCACAGTACTAGGCTAATCCAGACAAGGTGCTGATTGTCCACACGTTTTCCACTTTAGACTCTCCCTTCTTCTTTACTGAAATTGAATCACCTACAAGAATGGCAACTTCATAGGACGGGTTTGTTGAAAATTCCTGAATTCATTGGAAGATTCCAGAATCTCCTTGTGCTAGATTTATCTCGAAACACAATTTCAGAGATCCCCCGAGGGATTGGTAAGGATGACTGCTTTTATTCCTGTGTTACTTTATTTACCTGCCAAATGTGCTTTTTCTTTCTTTCAGACCCCCTTACCCTGCTGCTTAAAATACCTGGAATAAAGACCTCTCTGAAACTTGAGAAAACTGTAAACATTTACTCTAACTTAATGCTTCAGGGATTCAAACTTATACTGGGGTGATAGACAAAATTTCAATTGAGAAAAGCTTCTGGAAGTATGCTGTATATTCTTAAAACAATATTGCTGGTTTAACTATTTATCTTAGAACACACTAAAGGAAATAAAGGGGGGAAGATTCATTAGGCAGTGGGAAAATGTTCCCAAATGAAAAATTGCTCAGGATGTTGTGTTCTGTTTTGGGGTTTTGTGTTGGAGATCAAGCCCAATGATGGGGCCTGCCCTACAGCGGGGACTCCCTCCTGGACCCGGATTAGGCACAAACCACACCCAAACACCTGTTTTCAGAGAGATCCTTTATCAAGTGGGGAAGAAAAGTTAGAGCGGCTGCTTCCAGACTCAGGCAGAAAACAGCAGGAAATGACCTCGCAGGTGTCATTCTTAGAGACAAAGGGGAGGTCTGTGTTTAGAATGGACTAGGTTGTGGTGGTAAAGGAGATGGAGAACAAGCAGAAGGGGCAGGGGATGAGGGAAAGGGGACAGGGGTATTTGCCCTGGAGGGACAAAGAACTCTCTCTGGATAGAGAGACAGATGTGGTCCACAGGTACAATGAGAAACCCTGTGTTAGGGTGAAGTACTTAATTTTAACTGGGAATGTTAATTAGGTGAATCAAAGCAGAGTTTTGATTGCTGGCCCTTGGTAGAAGGCCTCAGGAGGAGGAAGTGGCTAAATAAGGGAACAGACCTTTGTGGCTAGCTTTAGGAGTGTAATCCAACAGCTTTTAGCAAGGTAGAGGAAATTGGGAAGAAGGGCAGGGCCTGCCAGAGTCACAGAGTGGGCTTCACCCAGGGTCTGGTACATGCTAGGCAGGTTCTGTACCATCTGCAGTCACCTTGATCCAGTATAGATAAAGCAGAATAGATAAAGCAGAATGAAAATAACAGCGCCTCTCCTCCTAAGGCTGATAAATTTGACCCTGGTTTGAAGACGAGAATAAGTGACGGTGCCAATAAGTAAGTAAAGTCTGTAAGCAGCACTGAGTGACAGGAAGCACCAAGTCTGCCTGCTTCCTATTGTGTATTGTTGTCATTTAGTGCTGCTGCTGTTGTTTTGTGCAGGACTGCTCACCAGGCTGCAGGAACTGATTCTTAGCTACAACAAAATCAAGACCGTCCCCAAAGAGCTGAGCAACTGTGCCAGTTTGGAGAAGTTAGAACTGGCTGTGAACAGAGATCTAAGTGACCTCCCTCCAGAGGTCAGAAGGTTCCCAATGTCTGTTTTGTTTGCATCTACTAATAGTCTGCTTCTCAGGCATGTGGCTTTTGGGAAAACACAAAATAAAACCGAACTCGTGAAGCACTGTTATGAATTTTATTTTAGGAAAGAATTCTTAGTGAAAAGCATTTTCTACCAGAAGGCAAGTTTTTTCTTAGAGCAAACTCTACTGGACATAAAAGGTTCCTCTGTTGTTGTTACTGGTCTACATTATTTTATCTTTGGAGAGAAGACCAGAACTTTATTTAATTCCCATAATAAGGAGAAGCCTAGGTTCCTGTAGTGGTTCCTCATACATGCTTGATTATTTCGTCTGCTAGGTACTGAACCCAGGGTCTCATGCATGCTGAGCAGACATCCTGCCTACTGAGCTATAGCCTCAGACCTTGAGGCTTTTTTGTCTGTCTGTCTGTCTGTCTCTTACCTGCCTGCCTGTTGTGAGGCAGAGTCTCACAGTGCAGCTCACTCTGACCTTGAACTCCCTATTCAATCTAGACAGGCCTCAAACCGCCAATTCTCACTCCTTAGCTTTTTGGATGCTGGGATTGGAGGTATCGATGATGTCTGATGTCTATGAATTTGAATCCAACTTTTTTTGAGTGAATATGCATGTAATTGCTATGAAGAACCGACAATGAGAATAGAAAATCTCGTTTCTTAGTTGACTTTCATAGTATGCTCACTCCCGAAACAGGCAGAAAGAATATGCCACGAACTGGAGGGAATGTGCATCATGCTGGTATCCTAGGCTTTACCAAGTAAAAAGTAAGCTAGAAGGTAGGAAAGGCCTTTGACTTGGGGTCTTGTCATTGGTTAAACTAAGTTGACAAAGACATCTCTGTTAGCTTTCAAACAAACTTAGACTCAGCAAGAAATATCTACACTTTTTCTGCCTTGAAAACAATGACATAGCAAGACCAAAGTTAAGAAAAATAATAAAATTCAAAACAAAAGGTACAATTTCATTTTCTTACTTTATATTTGAGTATATCAGACTTTTATTTCCCAAAACCACTAGGCATCTTATTAATAGTAATCAGCTCCTCCCAGTTTGCTTTTGCAAACATAGCTCATGTGTTTCATCATGTTAGGTTATTTTAATGAAAAGACAGGAAAGTAAATTGATAGAAACAGTTTATCCATGTAGGAAGGCCAAATGTTTTCTAAAACTTGTGACTTTGTTTCTGATAGGCTCTGTCACTAACAAGCTATGTGAACTTGGATGTATCATTAGCCATTCTCTTCACCTTAGATTCTCCAGGAGACAGGTACTATCATGTGACAAGACTTTTCCTGAAGATACACAACACACGTCTACTCACCCTAGATAGGAAGCTCACACCAGACCAAAACACAGATAACACCAAAGTTCAACTTGGTGAACCATGAGTTTTATTGGGGTTACTTACAGGAATATAGGTGAGTGTTACTTACAGGAGCAGAAATGACTCACAGACAGCTGAATCACCAAAGCATAGGTATGAAACTTTAGACTCACCAAGACAAGATAGACAATAGAACATTTTCTCTAATTTTGTTCAGTTCAAATGGACTGAATATTGTAACTGTAATTCTTTTTTTTAAAGATTTATTTATTTATTATGTATACAACATTCCTTCCATGTATGCTTGCATGCCAGAAGAGGGCACCAGATCTCATTATAGATGGCTGTGAGCCACCATGTGGTTGCTGGGAATTGAACTCAGGACCTCTGGAAGAGCAGTCAGTGCTCTTAACCTCTGAGCCATCTCTCCAGCCCCAAGTAACTATAATTCTTAACAATGATTTTTGTTGTATATCATTTTACTATGTCACAGTTAAAACCTTCCTTTTTAATTAGACAAAAGGGAGAAAATGCTGTGGAATAATCCTTCTGTACACTGTGTGAATATATGTCACCATGATTGGGTTAATAAAGAAACTGATTGGACTATAGCAAGGCAGGATAAAATTAGGCAGTACAATCAAACTGAGGATACTGGAATAAAGAAGGGCAGAAGCAGGGGAAGTGCCAGCCAGTCACCAAGAAAGCAGGATGTGTAGAAAATGAGCTAACAAGCCATGAGCCATGTAGCGAAGCATAGATAAGAAATATGGGTTAATTTAAGTGTAAGAGTTAGCTAGTAGTAAACCTGAGCTGCCATCCAAACATTTATAAGTAATATTAAGCATCTGTGGCAGTTATTTGGGAGCTTGTGGTTGGGAGAAAAATGACCAGCTACACCCCATCCCTGCATGGGTTGCAGCTCACTAAAGCTGGGAACTTGAAGCACACTGCACAGCCTGCAGGCTGCTCTACAAGTTGGAAAGTATCCTTTCCAGGTGCCTCAGTTGGTCTAAACCTCTTCCAGGCAGCTTGGCTAGTTTCTGCTTCTTCTGGGCAGCTGCTCTGGTCTCAGAGTCTTCCTTTCTTCTTGACCTGTCTGAGTGTGACACTCAGAAGTCTCTGTACTTCACTCTTGGGAAGAAGCGACCTAGTGAATCCGGTCGGTTTCAAGTACTTCCTGGAGCTAATTTGAGTTGTTTATCTGATAGCAGGAACTTCCCTGCTGGATGGAATATTTCAATTTCAGAGGAAACTACTACTAAAATATTAGAAATACTATTCTGAGATCTGACTCAAAGATTATTTAATGCCACAGTGTGTCCTCTAAGTAGCTAACTATGTGTCCTTGGACCCAACCTCTTATATTAGATTTCTGTTTTCCATGTAAGGTTGTTAGACAGATTTATTATCTTTTCAACATTCTATAATGAAAATATTCTAGACAGGTGTGATGTCTTTTAATCCCAGCACTTGGGAGGCAGGGGCAGGTAGAGTTCTTTGAGTTCTTCTGAGTGTCACACTCAGACAGGTCAAGAAGAAAGGAAGACTCTGAGACCAGAGCAGCTAGCAAATTGTGGGCTAGCCAAGGCTACAGAATGCAAACCTGCCTCAGGAAAAAAAAAAACCAAAACAATAAAAAGGATTCTCGTACTACTGAGGGGTCAGCAACTGAAGATTTCTCTGACATTAAATTGTACCTACCTCACTAGTATATGTACCTGTTAACATAAACACCTTTTTATACTCCACATTGAATCATTTGAGAAGTCTGATAACAGTTTTCAGAAATGCATTTCTATTTATGGCTTGAATTAAAAAGCTGGAGAAACAGCATCACCTATTAGATGGAACCATGCAGCTTCCTGTGTCTGTGTGCACATATGTACTTGTGTGTGTGTGTACATGTGTGTGTGTGTATGTATGCATAGGCCGGATGTTCTCAGCCCCTGGGACCCTTCCGTCTCTGCTCCCCAGCACTGGGGCTCCAGATGTGCCGCACACACAGCTTTCCACTTAAGTGCTGAGAGTCCAAACCCAGGTCGGAACGCTTACACAGCGAGCAGCTGCCCCACTAAGCTGTCTCCTCAGAGCCCTCATCCTGCTTTTCTGCACTAACACAAAACTCTGTGTTTGTGTACTTCATGGTGCAGATGGTACAGAAGGGATTCAAATACAGAACCCTGGCAGCCAAGTGGGTAGGCTGTTTCTGTTTGCTCTGTAGATGCTAATTGGATTCTTCTCTCTTCAAATTCCCAGTAAGGATAAGGAGGAAGGAACTCTGAGACTTTAGGTCTATAAAAACTTGAGTCCATTGAGTTACATGAGCTCTGAGCGATTTTATTCATAAAACAGAAACAATGGCACTGCCTTTGTGTGGTTGCTATCATAATCTTTCAGGTATTTAAGTACAACCGTGGGCCAATCACGTAATTAGTTTTCTCAAATAAAAGTGTGGAATGGAAGCAACTTAATAGATATTTTAGGTGAAAAAAACCCTTGTGTTCTATGCATTCCCATGAATACATTCTAAAACTGATGAGAGAATCCAGGCATGGTGCACACCTTTACACCCAGTGCTCTGAAGGTGGAAGCAGGTGGATTTTTGTGAGCTTGGGGCTATGCATTCCTGACTAGCTAGGATTTACACTGATACTCTCCCAACAAACTGAAAGATACATACAAAACCAAAATCTCAGTAAGAGTCTGAAAGAAAGTTAAAAAAAAAAGCCAGTCCAATATAATCCTCAAATGTAATAATCATAAAACAATACATTTCATGAAAAAATATAATGACTTAGAAATGCAAATACTTCCATATAGTAACAAAATATAAAGAAACAAATTCGGGACAGGCTCTAGCTCTGAGAAGTTGGGTGATGGAAGACAGCACCACAATGACACAATCTTTTTCCAAAGCTGAGCCTAGTGCTGTGCGGTATAAAATCTTCGGCCACTCAGCCACTCACTGCACTTTAGCCCAGAACTGTTACCGAGTGAGCTCGAGGTTTGCGATCACGGATGTGAGTGAGCCAGTGAGGTAACTGTTGCCTTGAAGAGTAAGTTTTCCCATATAACCCTCAGCTGCTGGCTAAAAGTAAACATGAGAAATACTTCCTTGGGTGGTGATGCCTTTGCCACACAGGTCCGATGAACCCTGGAACTTGGTCATCTTGGAAGATAAATTGTCTTTGAATAAAAAACTTTCACTTTGTTTTATTGGGAGCCCAGGCTGCTGTTTTGTTTGTTTGTTTGTTTTGTTTTGAGACAGGTCTATTGTGTAGCTGCAGCAGTGTTGGGAGACCACGGTGTAAACCATGATGGCCTTGAACTCAGAGACTTCCTCTGCCTTTGGCTCTAGTGCTGGTGCTGGGATTGAAAGCACATGCCACCACATCTGCTTTTTTTTTTTTTTTTTAATTTTTTTTTCTTTTTTGGAGATGGTGTCTTTGTAGTGCAGGTGGCCCTCAGTCTCTGGGATTATAAACATGTACCACCATGCCCGGCTTCCGTTATCCTTCTGTTTTGATTATTGTGGACTCCTGTGTCTAAACAAAACTCTCTTCTTCAGCTCAGCAAACTGCTAAGACTCACCCACCTTGATCTGAGTATGAACCACTTCACTACGATCCCTCTGGCTGTGTTGAACATGCCTGCCCTCGAGTGGCTGGATATGGGAAGCAACAGCCTTCAACAACTCCCTGACAGCCTAGAAAGGTAAAATGGGCTACTTTATGCTACCAATAATTCAAAGCCACCTATGAAAAATAAGAAACAATAAACCAAACAACTAGGAACCCATGATGATTACAAAAGACCTGACTGGGTCAAAACTTAGTCTCCCAGTGGGTTAGTTTCATTTCTCCCAAATATGCAAAGGATTTGGGGTGGGGAGAACTAACTGCTTTCAAGACATTTCCAAGAACATGCCACAGTAACCACACTACTTGGCGCATGCCAGGCTCTTCTGTGTCTACTACTAAAGGATAAGGGAGCTGATACAGAGATGTTTGTCACCTATGCCCAGGTTCTCAGTGAGTGACATTAATTGGCTTTGAACGTAGGAATCTTGACCTGAGTCTATACCCGCCTTGCCTTGCCCAAAATGGGTATATTATCAGTTCCTGATTTTTTTTAAAATTTCATTCATTTATTTATTTAGTATGTAACATTTTGCCTCCATGTATGCCCGCACACCAGAACAGGGCACCAGATGGCATTACAGATGGTTGTGAGCCACCATGTGGTTGCTGGGAATTGAACTCAGGATCTCTGGAAGAGCAGCCAGTGCTCTTAACCACTGAGCCATCTCTCCAGCCCCAGTTCCTGATTTTTAAGATTCATCTTAAGTGACATTTACAGCTGTTCATTTAGAGAACTATGAAAAACATGCAGAGTAAATGTTCTCATTTCTGCCACGGCATGACAGCTAGTCTTTAGTCAGTTCCCTGATGTAGCTTCCCTGACAATTAGGTGACAGGAAAGAATGAAGTCTGTTAGACCAATAAATAAATTTTATTAAATGCTATTAATTAAACTAAGTAAATAATTAAGTAAAAAATTGAATCTTCAACGTTATGATCTGATGAGGCCAGCTTTTCATATTCAAGGTAACTGACTGCAAAATTCTAATTTTCCAGAATGCAAAGTTTACATACATTGTGGCTCCAGAGGAACAAAATAGCTTGCCTGCCAGAAACAATCAGAAATATGAAAAACTTGGGGACTCTTGTTCTGAGCAACAATAAACTGAAAGATATTCCAGGCTGCATGGAAGAGATGGCAAATCTGAGGTGAGAGAATGTAGTTGCAGCATGACACACTTACCCTTGGAGGTAAGACGGGGAATCCAGATCCTGACTGACACATCTGGGCTGTGATTGATGTGTATGTATATTTAAATTTTCCTTTTGTGTGTGGGTGTTTTGCCTGCACTCTACTTGTGTGCCTGGTGCCCATGGAGGCCAGAAGAGGGCACTGGATCTCTTGGAACTGGAATTATAGAGGGTTGGGCTGCCATGTAGGTGCTGGCAATTGAACTTGGGTTCTCTGTAAGAGCAGCCAATGCTCTTAAGTACTGAGCTATCTCTCCAGCTTGAGAGTGTATATTTTAAACATATATTCCAATGTTTTAATAGTTTCATAAGTGTTATTCATGTAACAGCAATCTAGATTATTCAAGAAATAATTTTTGAAACTAAAATGGTACTGGGATTTATCAGTTTAAAGAAATGTTTTTTGTTGGTGACAACATGATGCAATTCTCTTTACACTGCTAACAAATGCTCTGCAATACAAACCCAAGAACGCAACAGTGATCATTTTCCTTCTGGATAACTACGAGTAGGCACCAGTAATTGTATCAGCCTAGAGAAAGCAGATTTTTTTCTTTTTGCTACTTATTAGAAAGCCAAGAAAATTCTCTCCAAAATGTAATTTTCTGATGGAATGAGGCAATGGATACCCAAACTCAAAACCTCCACAACAGAAGTCCTTCATTCATTGGCCTATCCAGCAACTTTAGTTTTGCACTCAATGATTACGACATTCATCCATAAAAACAGGCACGAACTATATTCATAGCATTAATCATATATTATGATACTTGCTCTCATCACATTAAACACATCTTATGAGCTAATAGTTGCCTTTGTGAGCTTTGGAGGGAAAAGATACTTTTTCTTCTTGGGTATATTAGATCCCAGCAAGATAATCAGTTATTGAGAACATAGGAAAACAGTAATTCAGTATGCTGTCATTTAATCTTTCTCCAGGGAAATAAATGCACATGCACTTCTATGGCACCTATAAAAATACTGTTTTCTGGTGAACTGCTAGGTTTGTCAACTTTCGAGACAACCCGCTGAGACTGGAAGTGACCCTCCCTCCCAGTGACATCACAGGAGGAGAGGAGGAACAGGAGCTGTTTGGACTTCAGTTCATGCATGCATATATACAAGAGTCACGGAGAACAGGTACGGATTTATAGACAACACGGGTTAAATAGTTTTGGAAGAGAATGTGGATACAATTAACTTCTACCTTTCTATTAAGCCTTTTGTGGATTTCTCATTCTATCTTGTCTTTCCCATCAAATTGGCCAACACTGAAAGAGGGGAACATGAATGTTGATTCCGGCCATCATTCTGATATGCACTATGAGAGGAGCTGTAAAGATGGTCTTTCAAATGTAGTCAGGGAAGTAACTCCTTCAGCTGCACTTGCTGCACACTCAAGTGAAGGAACATGGACTTCTAGTTCTTTCTCTATAAACATGATTCTCCAGTGCCAGAGCTCAAAATACAGCAAGAGTCCTGTTACTGAACTACAGCTACCCCCTCTGCCTAGATGTTAATTATTTTGTGTATTAGTGTTTTTTGCCTGTATGCATGTTGGTGCATGTGCATGCAGTACCTTCAGAATCCAGAAGAGGGCATCAGATCCCTGGAACTAGTGTTAGTTGCCATGTGGGTGCTGGGAATCGAACTGGGTCCTGTGGAAAAGCAACCAGTGCTGTTAACCACTGAGTCATCTCTCCAGCCCCCCAAATCTGATTCTTAAGGAATCATTACCTTTGTCTACCAAGTGGCAGGCATGTCAGATTGAGTATGAACAGACCTTCCTCATTATTCTGTTTTTCTATAATCTATAAGTAATAATTAAAAAATAATTTGACTTGGGGGTGAAAAATATACTTTATTCAACAGTTAGAATATGAAGTATAATATACAGATTGCAACCACTTCATTTCATAATTTAGAATTAAACATTTCTATAATCAAGGAAAACGTTTTAAAATTAAAACAAAATTAGAGGAATAAGGCAAAGACTACCATCTTGTTAATAAAAACAGTGCCATAATAGCATAGAAACAGAAACTTTGGCCTTGTAATTATTAAAAATATAAAGAGTTATGGATAAAAAGGGAGATTTTAACTCATCCATGCACCAAACAGCTACTTTGAAAAGGAGTGCAACCAGAGAGAACAGTCACAGTCTTTCCCTTGGGAACCTCCCCGACATCCAGAGGCTGCTTAGCAAGGTTCACTTCAGAAGGAGCCACTGGTGCTGCTGTAGGTCACGAAAGCAACAGTGTGAACACGCTGGGGAAGAGCTGGCAACAGTTCAAATCAGTTCGTGGCCCGGTTTTGTATAAAGTATTAGGCAAGCAGGAGACAGAATGGATAATTATGGAAACCAGTGTTTGGGATGAATGTCTCCATCCAGGACAACTGGACAGGAGTTCTCCACTGGGGAACCAGTGTTTGGGACGGATGTCTCCATCCGGGACAACTGGACGGGAGTTCTCCACTGGGGAATGAATGAGGTGCTGAATCTGGTTTGATACGCAAAGTGAGGAGGGAGAGACTGAGGCTGAGTTGCAATGTTAGCAGAGTTTGATATGGGGCAGTACAAGGGAGTTTGCTAGGCATGAACAGTCTGCAAGTCAAGAAATAGTGATTTAACACATCCTAGCTACATTCTTAAGTGAGGCAAGAAAAAAAATCACGTTAGAAAAACTGTAATCTTGACTTAAGGTTAGCACCTGAAGAAGAAACTTATTTCCCCATAATGTACTCAGAACCATTATCAGAACATAATTGAACTGAATGGCTCATAGGAAATTATAGAAATATGGGGCATGGTGTATGTCTTCTGAAACACAACCGAGATTATTCCCATTGTAGAATTTTTTATTTATGGACTTAATAAAAAAAAAAGACATTTATTTTATGTATATGAGTGCTCTATCTGCAATCATGACTTTATGCCAGAAGAGGGCATCAGATCCCACTACAGATGGTTGTGAGCCACCATCTAGTTGCTGGGAATTGAACTCAGGATCTCTGGAAGAGCAGTCAGTGCTCTTAACCTTTGAGCCATCTCTCCATTTCTGGACATAAATTTTTAATGATACAAAACAATTTTTTGATACAAATGACATTTATGACATTCGGATAATCCTTAAACAATGAATTATCTTCATTTATGTTCTCTTGACTGGGGAATCTGAGTTGTTAACTTAAAAATATCAATGAACTTAGTCTCTGGAATATATGGAAATGTTCCCTCATTGAGTTATGGATGTAATTAAAGTCCCTAGTCAGAAGACTTTAAAATACAGAAACATCTTTTGGGTTATTTATGAATATAAAATGTCACCATAAAGCTTAACTTTAGAAGAAACCAATAGCAAATTCAAGAGAAGTATAATTTGAGACGTACTCAAGAAACTGTTTGGCTTTGGAGATAGAGGATGGATCTACAGAATATTGCCATCTTCTAAAAGGAAGCATAATTCTGGCAATCCTTTGCATTTAACCGGGTGGTATCACACTGAAATTCTGACCTACAAAACAGTTAAGATATTAAAGTAGTATTTGAACCCCTCCAAAAAAGAATCAATGTATATAACAATATTTGACGTAAAATTGTTATATTTTAAAAATAAATATAAAAAATAGAAAAAAGCATCAATTTAAAAAAATAACAAACACCTATTATATTAAAATAGACTCATGTAATATTATACCTAGCTGTATTTACTCTGTCCTTGGAACCATTCCAATTCGTTTCCCTGGGCTAGCTCATGTGATATACACAACCTTGTGAGGTAGGTTCCATTACTGTTATCATCATTCCTATTTTAACAAGAGAAAATTGAGGCACAGAGATTAAGTAACTTGCCAGCTGTGAGGTGGTAAGGTTGGAATTTAAACCTAGGCAATTTGAATACACATGAGATTAAACTAAAACAGAAAGGCCAGGAGTTAAAATGTGTTTGGCTTCTTGCTTAGTCACAGGCCTACCAAATACAAACAGCTATCTCAGTGTCATTCTAATAGCTAGCATTATTGACTCTGAATCTTTGTCTTTGCATATCTACCAACAACTCGAATAATGTTTACAAATGAATGTAGAAACAAACCCAGGGTAAGATGTGGAAGAGGAACAGTCTTATGTCATGTTTGGTTTAATATCCGCTTGTACATAAAAACTACTCATCAGTTATGTAAGCCTAAACGTGAGGTTTTGGTTTCATCATCTAATTTGTATTTTAATCCAATTACTTTTCCCGCTGGCATGGTCACATGCTTTTAATCCCAGCACTTAGGAGGAAGAGGCAGGGGGATGTCTGAGTTCTAGGCTGGCCAAGGAGTACCAAATGACACCCCGTCTCAGAACAGCAAACAAAAACAATTTTCCCCAACAGGAGAGAAGCTGCTTTTAAAAAAATAGTTAATTTATACACAAGAGGCTGATAAAAAATAGTTACATTTGCACACCAGATGTTGAAAAAAGATACAGGATATGGATTAACTTTAGAAGTTACATGCAACTTTCAAATTTGATTTGTGATTTATGTTTACAAATAACAATCTTTAGAATCTGAACTAGATAAAGACCTGAAGTAAGATATTTTCCCCTTGAAATGATCTCTTCAGGCTGAAGTCACGGACAGACTCTGGGAGTACAAATACAAGTATGGGTCTGGCACTTCGATGGTGATGCCACCTGCCAATTCCCACATTTCTAAATTTGTCCAAATCTGAGACAAATTGCAATTATTCTTTCATTATCCATAATGAAAAAATTCCCATACTCAGATTGATCCTTGCTACAAACTGCCATCGCTTAATACAACTGGAGCTCAAAAAATAAAACATATGAAACACACCCAAAGATGAATACAGAGTTTACACTGTAATTATGTGTTCATGTGTTGTATGTGTTTCAGATGACCAAGTTAAGTGACTCAGATGCCAGTCTCCTATGCGTTCGGATGGATAAAGTGAGTCGATGAGTCCTGCTGAGAAGGAATACTTGGCGAACTTGATGAATTCTCTGTTTGGACTTTGGAAGTAAAAACAAACAAAAACCCCTGCTATTTATATTTTTGTGAATATAAAAATATAACTTAAAAAGGATTAAATTTTTTTGTTTGCAGAAGACAAGTGGCGTTTACGTTTCTTTTCCATTAACGAGCTGCTTCCTGCGATGACAGATGAGCTGGTACAGCAGTTAATAACACATTTTCCAGAGACACTGATGGGTCTGTATAGTACTTTAAGGCAGGGCTGAAGCCTTTCTGCTGTAAATACTGGAGTCGGCCTTGGTCAATCAGCAATTTGCAAAGATGTCCTATATTCTCCTTCTCTTCAGCAGTAAGAACTCTAAAGTGAAAAACCACACAGGGAATTAAGCTTTGTAAGCTTTCCTAAGAAGCTTGGTCACTGCCATGCACTACGAAGTTGCTAATTAGCCAGCAGTACATGAGGTGCTGTCTCTTGCTTCCCAATCTTGTCTTTATTATTATAATTAAAATGTGTTTTAGCCTGCTCCAAAATTGATTGTAAGTTGCGTTTTCTTAACTAAACTGCTGAGAGCAGTCATCTGAAAAAAGAATCCTTCTCATTCAGTTTTATTTTCTATACTTGATCTTGGCAAAAAGACCAAGAAGCAACTATTCAATTTCATTTTTTTTTTTTTTTTTGGTTTCTTTTGCCCAAGATCTATCACAGTCTGGAAATATTAAAATGAAAATTCCCAAAAAACCCCACTGATAACGCCATTCTGACCCGACTCCCTCCTATCTGGGGAATGAACTTGGCCTAGCACATGATCATGTCGAGAACATCCACACTGTGTGTTACTCACTAACTAGTCAATGGCGTAGCCATCTTGGTTATTAGACTGACAGACTGCCATGCTAACATGCATGGTCAGTATTTCCCTTCCGTGTGGTGCACTGTAAAGTCGTCCTTACCCAGGCACACCATCAGCGCTGCCATCTGTGGGTCTGTCTCCTCTCTCATCATGCTCTTCACTGTCATAATTCTGGTCATCTTTTCTCTCTGCAGTAGTGTCTGAGGCTTCCAAAGATGGCCTTCTCATTCCGCATGTTGCCCAACTACTCATTCTCTGGAAATAGTAGAAGTCCACTGCCCCGAGGCCTAGCGCCTTGAAATACTCTCTGCCCACATAATGTCTCCAGTCACAGCGGTGGTGACAACAGAGTGCGATGACAATGCCAGCCACAGGGGTCCACGTCTCTGGGGTATCGTCTTCATTTCCTTCCTCGGACAAAGCATTACTTTCTTCTTCTGTTTTATCATTCTTTACGCGTTTGGCTAAAGGTTCTTCAGTCCTTTCTTCAAAATTGGCAGCATAGGTTTCAACCAAACATCGTAATGCAAGATCTGCAAACACAGTGACATGGCCCCAAACCACATCATCTTTAAAAATATTCTTCAGATTTCTTAAGCAGTATGGTTAAAAACAAAACAAACAACAACACAAACCAGCAAAAATCTACTTAGCTATATATTGTAACAATTCTAGTGTATATTATACATTTTTCTCAAATTGGCCATCCTAATTTCCTATGATTTATTTTCCATAAAGATTACTTCCCAATAAAATTGAAGCAAGTTTAAGCCCTATGATTTGAAAACTTTTTGTTCAACTATTTCTATTATCTTTCATTTCTCCCATCCCAGCTAAAGTTATAAGCTTAAGAAACTCCAAAGAAAGAAACAAAGGAGCTTGGAGACTGACACAGGTTCAAGAAGGTACTTTTTAAAATTTTGTATCTGTTTTGAGATAGGCTCTGCATAGTTGATATTGGTCTCAAACTCCTGATTCTCTGCTTCCATCTCTTGGTGTTGTGATTACAGGTGTGTGCCAGTGGTCACAACAAATAATGATGAGCTGAAAGTTAAGAAAAGGGTCGGGAGGCGGTGGTGACACTTGGGGGTCAGAGAGAGATGGATCTCTGTGAGTTTGAGGCTAACCTGGTCTACAGAGCTAGTTCCATGACAGCTAGGGCTATTACACAGAGAAACCCTGTCTTGAAAAAACAAAACAAAACAAGAACAAGAGAAGTTGAGGAAAGGAGATTTCAGTATGAAAAGCAGGCAAATAATTTTACTGTACATAGGCATCTGTTCACCAAATACTTGCTAAATGCCTTGCATGTACAAAACTGAGGATGCAGGGAATAAAACTGTCATACTTGGGGCTGAAGAGATGGCTCAATGGTTAGAAGCACTTGCTGCTCTTGCAGAGCACCCAGGTTTGGTTCCCAGCACACACAGGATGGTTTAAACTGTCCATAACTCTAGTTCCAGGGGATCCAGCACCCTCTTCTGGCTTCTGTGGGCACTGGGCAGGCATACAGACAAAATATCCATACATATAAAATAAAAATAAATTAAAAAATCCAAAATAATTCCCCCCTAAATTGCCATACTGAAAGCTGGCAATATAGGAAAGAGCACAAATGTATGCTGTAAAACTTATATTTTATCTGATTAGATCGTTATATCGTTCTCTAATTAATTAAAAACAAATGCTATTCTAAAATCTGTTACCCTATGATATAAAAAGAGATATAACTTATGTGATCTTTACAGTAAATTTTAATCATGCCAACCAACATTATGGGATAACCATAATAATAATAATAAATAACCAACATTATTTGGATAAAGTGATAGCTAATTTGGTAATTTCACTGTCTGTCTGTGTCTCTCTGTCTCTGTCTTTTTCTCTCTCATATGAGAAAACGGGTCTCATTATGTTGCCCAGATTGTGGATGAACTCAAGTGATCATTTAGCTCAAGTGATCCTCCTGCCTCAGCTTCCTGAGTATCTGGGAGTAGAAACATGCCACTTCATCCAGGTCTATCAACTTATTTTCTAACAAAATATATTTGCTATTTTATTTACATTTGACTTAAACATAACTTAAAGAATTATAATCAGAAAGCAATTAAAAGAATTAAGTTATTTCAGAAACAAAGAGAATATTGTCAATCTCAAGCTCTTTCATATTGACCTTAAAAACTTTCTTCTTAGAAGGAAAAAAGAGGCAGCAAGTTAGTGGTCAAGATCATTTCAAATATTCACAGAGTCTCTCTCATATCGCAAGCATTGTATTAGCATATGCAATGTGCTTGAAAAGAATCCCAGCACAGCAGGGTAATTCGATATGTAAACAGATACTTAGAAAACAAGGAACAGCTATGCAGAGCATATCTTGAGAACACTAAGGAGGCTCCAAAAATGTGGAGAAAGTTGAGCTCACAGATGAGCAGTTCTTTCAAACAGGTAAGAGTGGAATTCTAGGAATGGTTGGAGCAACATGGCCTTTGAGAAAATAGACATGGTTCACGTTGATCAACAGTAAACCTTGACACAGACTGACTGACAGTTTCAAGAAGGGAAGGACAAGGACACTGTGTGTCACAAAAGGGTCTAAATATTAATACTTCAAGCACAGGAAGCAGAAAATGATGGAAGGAATGGCCCTGGTGAGGGGAGGCACTAAGAGAGAAGGATGCTGAACCTCACTGAGGGAAGGCACCTGCAGCAGACCGAGTGCACAAAGGGGAGAGGGGGTGGAAAGGGGGAAGCAGCCACTGTAGGGTCATGTTTCTGAGAAGCAGGGGCTAGATGGGAGGAGCCAAAGGTGTATGCATCCCTCCTGCACCAGGATGAAAATGGCTTACTTTAGAAAGCTTTTACATGGGGCCATCGAGGCTCCAGCTCAGTGTGTTGGTTTATAGGGCACTGTGTCTGGCTTACCTGTTGCGACCCCACACAGATGCTTCCCAATTCCGACCACTGGCAGTCTTCCTTCTCTTAGCACAGGGATCCTGTCTGAGACAAAACCAGTAAGAATTATGTTAGTTTGCTTATGATATAAAAGTGTCTTTCCAGAAGGGTTTTTAGAGTCTTTGAATTTTAGGGATGAAAGATGTGGAAAAAAAAATTCTCATACAATCCAATATACAACCTAAGAATGTGTCTGTGTTTAGTATATGACATAGAAAAATATTCAGATAAACAAACAAATGACTTTTCTCTTTCTCATATGTAGTACTGGCTGGCCTGAAATTCATTATGTAGTTGGGGTGATACCCCTGCCTCAGCCTCCCAAGTGCTGGAATTACAAGAGTACATACATACCATTTCTGGCTTCAGTTAAGCAGAAGAAAATATGATTTCTATACAAATGCTTGGCTGCTTCTCAAAACCAGAATAAAATTAGTGGATGGAAGATATTTGTAAATGTTTGCATTATTTTCTTTTAAAATATTAAACAGTCAGGTGTAGTGATGCATACCTTTAATCCCACCACTCAGGAGACAGAGGTAGTTATATCTCTGTGAGTTTGAGGCCAGGTTGGTCTACAGTGATTTCCAGGACAGCCAGGACTACATAAGAAGACCCTGTCTCAAAACACAAAAAAGAATAAAAGAAAAATGTTAGAAGATGTAAAAAGAAAAGGCACTAAAGAGAACAACCATGAGTCATATGCGTGTGTATGCAATTATGTACCTGTGTGAGTGTGCACACATGTGTATGCATTTGTGTTCATGTGTGGGTGTGCATGTGTGTCTGTATGGATTGCTAATTCCATAGCAATAAGTTACTTTCATTGTGACAGAATTCTGAGGACCTATCTTTTATATACTAGCTACACAAAGAACTATCTCATTTCCTCTAATGATTATGACAGTCCTGTTAACTATGGTCTGAAGGCTAGTTTGAACACTCCAAGTTAGTTTTTTTGAGACAAGGTTTCACCATGCAGCCCTGGCTGGCCTGGAACTCACAGAGACCCGCCTGCCTCAACATCTTGAGTGCTGGGATTAAAAGTATGCATCATTATACCTGCATTACTCAAAATTAATTTTAAAAGTATAAGGAAGCTGCCGGGCAGTGGTGGTGCACGCCTTTAATCCCAGCGCTCGGGAGGCAGAAGCAGGCGGATCTTTGTGAGTTCGAGGCCAGCCTGGTCTACAAGAGCTAGTTCCAGGACAGGCTCCAAAGCCACAGAGAAACCCTGTCTCGAAAAACCAAAAAAAAAAAAAAAAAAAAAGTATAAGGAAGCAATATATAAGGACTTATCAAAAGTTCTGAACTTCCTGCAGATCATACTACACTTACACTTAAAGTTGATATAACAAAATAACTTTCTTTTTCAAGATAGGGTTTCTCTGTGTAACAGCCCCTGGCTGTCCAGAAACTCACTTTGTAGACCAGGCTGGCCTTGAACTGAAAGAGATCCGCTTGCCTCTGCCTCCTGAGTGCTGGGATTAAAGGTGTATGTTGCTGCCACCACCACCACCCAGCAACAAAATAATTTTTACTCAGCAACAAAATAATTTTTAAGGTTTTAATACTCATTCCATTTATGTTTATTAAGTTACATATACTTGTATTACCAAAGCACTAGTGTTACTTTGTTCTTCCTGAAGCCCAGGTCTGTGAGAACAGAATTTGAACAGACCCCAGAGTTTGGAATGTCTGACTTGTGGTAGAGAGAACAGTGGAGAGTTATGTGACTCACTCAGACACAAGTGTTGAATATCAATCTGAAGTCTTTCAAACGCTGAGTTCTTTCTTCTGTGTTTACCGTCTACCTGAATAAACAGGACATTACTGAATCAGCACTCAATGTTAAAAAAAAAAGCTTTATGAAAATGTCTATTTGATTTCAAATTTCAGAGTAAATATACCTAATTTTTACATTTAAAAAGAATGAACAACAACTTAAAGGTTTATATTTTCGATGAAATCTCAAAATAACAACTCCTTTTATAAGGCTAGAAATTCTACTGGTTACTACTATTACATATACACATATGTTGAAGGAGGCCGCTTGTTGGTTCCCGGCTGCTCAGCCCTGAAATAACCACACAGAAACTACATTATTTAAATCACTGCTTGACCCATTAGCTCTAGCTTCTTATTGGTTAACTCTTACATCCTAATTTAACCCATTTCTAGCAATCTGTATATCGCCACGAGGCTGTGGCTTACCGGGTAAAGTTATGGCGGCTACATGGCTTCTCTCTAACTCCACCTTCTCTCTCCCAGCATTCAATTTACTTTCCCCCCCACCTAGCTAAGTTTTGCCCTATCAACAGGCCAAGGCAGTTTTCTTTATTAATTAACCAATCGTATTCACAGCATACTGAGGGGAATCCCACATCGCACATATGTCTGTCTGTCTCTCTCTCTCCAGAAAGGGTTTTTCAATGGTTGCCCTGGCTCTCCTGGAACTCACAGGCTGGCCCTGAACTCACGGAGATTCTCCGGTTTCTGCATCCTGAGTGCTGGGGTTAAAGGTGTGCGCCTGGCCACATTATTTCTCTTACCCCATAACTATTACCAACCCATTTGCAAAGGAATCAGGGTTCAGAGGTTAAGTGGCTATGGTTACATGTCAGCGTTTCTGTCTTTATCATCCCCGGTTCTACTGTGGCTCACTATTACTTTCTTTAAACACAGCATTTTAACCATTACACGCATGTACTTGTGCACACTAGTCCAGATCTGTCTAAGAATCATCAGCTACATTACACTCCTCCCCCACCCACTTTTTTTTCTCTTTTCAACAGTGCTAGTGATTGAAGGCAGATCATATTCATGCCATGTCAGCAACTGACCACTGAGCTCCAGCCTCAGCCCCCTCTTAAAGTTTTTTGTTTTCAGCCAGGTAATGGTGGTGCATGGCATGCCTTTAATGTCAGCACTCAGGAGGCTGAGTATAGGTGGATCTCTGAATTTGAGGCCAGCCTGGTCTACATAGCTAGTTCCAGGACAATCAGGGCCACATAAAGAAATCCTGTCATGAAAAAACAAAAACAGTAACTAAAAGTGTTTTTTTTTTAAATGACATTCAAACCCAGCACCTTATGAATGCTAAGCAAAATATCTCCCACTCTCCCACTAAATTACAGGCACAAGCCTTCAGAAACATGCAGACAGGAAACTAAACATACACAGAACTGAACTTATGTTTTTCCTCCTCAAGAATACCTGTGCCCAGTTAAGCCAGAAACTATCCTAGATTACTGCTCTCTTAAAAACAATGAATAATAAATCAGCAAGTCTTATGACTTCCACCATTGTAACATTTATCATTCTTTCTTTCCTATAAAGTCTTCAGAATGGCCTTTACTCTCCAGTACATTTCTTACTTATATTATTGAATAAAAATTTTCATATTTTTAATCTTCCTATTTTTAGTTTAAAATTCTTCTGAAATAGTCTTACGGTTTCCTAGGATAGCATCTAAAACACGTTTTTACATGTGTGTGTGCATGTGTCATCTGGGTGTGGTGCCCGAGGAGGTGTTAGATCTAGAGCTGGGATTACAGGAAGCCGTGAGCCGCCTGATACTGGGCCTGTCAGATCTTCTGGAAGTGCAGTGTGCACTCTGACATTGAGCCATGTCTCTAGCTCCATAGAAAGTTCTAAAATCATCCTTAGAAACTTCCTCCATGCTCCCTACCTTCATGCTTGGCAGCAGCGAGTGCTGCTCATCGCTGTAACATACTTAGAGGGCTGAAACGCTGCATGGAAGCTGCTGTGAAGAACCAAATCTTTCACCACATCTCTAACACAGACCAGGACAGAGCCAAGAGCGTACAACAGGGGGCCTTTCTAGACCAGCTCTCTTTCCTAGTTCATACTGCCACAGTCTGCCTCAAGCACTGGATTTCCATCACACAGAAATGCTTCCTTTGTTACTCCAGGCATGTGGTAACACTGTTCTTATTTCCCAGAGTGCTTCACACACCCTATCTAGCAAATGCTAATTCATTTTTCAAGATGATCACAGGCACCACCTTTTCTGCATGGTCATTCTCCACTGCTTCTCTCTAACAAAGCCTATCACGCTTTCCTTTGAGAGCACATACTCGGCAGAACTTCCTGTCTTTAACACTTCCTTACGTATCCATCTAGCTCTCCTTTCCAAACACATGTAAGAGCACGGCTGCCTCATCAGTATCTATCTGCATTGACAGTGTGCCTACCACAGTGTCCAAGAATATGCTTAAGAAGTATTTAGTGAAGGAAGTCTGCCAGCACTGGCAAATGCAAGGTTAGGACGTGGCTTAATTCCTAGCTGAAACCTGGTTCTGTTCACAGATTTTCCTGTCTCTGCAAACAATTTTAGGAACGCAGATCATGAACTATTAATATTTAAATTTAAAAAGTTACCTTCAGTTTAACCAGTACAATTAGAACCAATAATGGCAAAAATTATAAACAAATATATTAAAAAGGAAATTCATTTTAAGAGACAGGCTCTTATCATTTTTTTTTCCCTACAGGGAAAGACTATGTTTGGTTATTAAGTTCCTACAATGGCTTTACTTACCTTGAATCTTGTGGTCACTTTTTCTACCAGGATGAAGTGAACGTTTTCAGCATCTTTTAAGGCAATATCGACCCAGTGAGATAATTTCCCCTTTCCTGCTCCAAACTCAACAAAGCATCTTCTTGGACCAAGCAACTTTAATTTTTCAATGTTACCTAAAATAGAAGCCTGCAAACTCCATAGGATTATTTTATAAACTACAGTAAAGGAATCCGATTCAAGTTCAAAAACAGCAACGTAATCTCTACCCAAGGCAGAATGTTTTCATTGATAACTTCTGAATGGCTAAGACATTTTTTTTCTTTAAAATAATATCTGTATTCAGATATTATTTCATGCCGAAATTTTTACTTTACGTTCACATATAATTTTGAATGAAAGTATTTTTTACACTTAAAAAAACTAATTATACTCAGAACAGAATGTTTTTGTATTTTTTTTTTTAAATACCCTTTTTTCAAGACAAGGTTTCTGTGTTAGCCCTGGCTGTCCTGGTCACTCTGTAGAGCAGGCAGGCCTTGAACGTAGATCTGCCTGTCTCTGACTCTGGTGCACTGGGATTAAAGACATGTACTCCCAAGTCTAGCTAGAATGTTAGCTTTTAAAAATGACTTTTATTTATTGTGAGCATATACACATGTGTATGCCTTCAGAAGTCAGAGAACAGTCTACAAGAATCGATTGTCTGTCACCATCAGGTTTAGAGGGCTGAACTCGGGTCATCAGGCTTGGCAGCAAGTGCCTGTATCTGGTGAGCCATCTCATCACACAGAATGTTAGCATTAGACATATGCACAAAGGCTAAATTATTATGGTTGAAACATACCTGCTGTTTCAGGTGCTTCACAGCACAATCACCATTTTTAGGGTCATTAAGGGCATCATATAATGCTGGATGGGACATAATGTGATCTTCAAGTGTAGAATTCAAGCCTTTTGCAAGAAAAAAACGTGATAGCCTAAGCAGCCAGACATGGACTCTGAACAATGAACAGAAGGTATCAATTCATACACCACCTAGTAGTTCTCAAAGAATTGAACCTGCAACTTTAGGCAGACTTACCTTCACTTGCTTTTCTCAATTTCTTAATTAAGTTTTCCAACTGCTCTTCAGATAGAGAAGAAAATGGAACCTATATACAAAAATAAAACTAAATAATGTAGTCAAAACATGCCTTAAAGTACCACAACAAAATGAGTAGAAGCTTAACACTGGGCAGACCCATCAATTTAAGGTCTTCTCCCGAAGGACTTCATTTCTACGCAGCCGTCAGAACTGCCCAGCTGTGAAGGTACCACTCAGTCTGTGCCACAGTACTTTAACGGCTCTCAGTCCCTCAGGGTCAAGACTGGGCTCAGTGAGCTCACAACAGAGCCATAGTGCAGTTTGCTATGGGACATAAGCTGGTCTGGGAACTAACAATCACTAACAACAGTGGTTTATAGGAAAATACACCTTTATGTCAAAACAACAGATCTTTCCAAACAAAAGTGGGGAACGTCAATGTACAAGGAGATAGCTTATGAATACCACTTGGAGTTAAGTATTAAATAATATACTTACTAACTGCTCAGGAATTTCTGTTTCATGCTTTAATCCTGCATTTATATCTTGAATAAAGAAATCCTTGACAAAACAAAATCATAACATATTATTAATATGAAGCTCACAAAGCTGAAGAACTGCTTCTTCCCTTCACCTTCCCCACCATCACCTTTTTCTCACATTCATTCCATCACCAAATATTACTGCACTCCCAGAACACATGCCCCACCCATGTGCCTCCTGAAACTTGAGCCGTAGGCGAGGAAGGTACTTGAAGTAAAGCCTTCTCGCAGAACTTAAAGGCTGCTCGTGGCAGAAGCACTAGCTCTTCTCCTGGGTCTAGCAGAGGTCTGACAGGACCTGTACCAGAACTGCTCTGCCTGTGCTCCGTTAGACTTGGGCAAGCTCCATCTGAAAACTAGTAATATAAGGCTGCTTTACCGCATCTCTTTTTATTCACCTCTAAGAATGAAGACACCAAGATAAAGAAAGATACACTAAAAATCCCAGGAGCAGGGCGTGTCGGAGGCAGGTTTCTAAGGTAGCAAAGGAGGCTGTCTCAAAAGGGAGCACTGTCTTTTCCCGGCTGGAGGCAGGACAGCGCCACCAACAGTACTGCCCACTTCACCCTTGATGTTCCCTGAGCCAGCAGGACTCCACAGAACCAGCCCTCAGGTAAAGGTCAGTCAGCCTCGTCTGACTGAGACCGCTCATGTCGCTCCTGTTGCTTTTCTCCTATGTAGTCAGCAATATCAGCACAAACCACGAGACAGAGGACAGTAATCTCCTTGCTCTTTTTCATTACAACCATACTGAAAAAATGTTTTCTAACTTTATCACAACCTGATTAGCCTCTTGACGGGGTGGATGGCTAAGTCTGGTCCATTGGTCCCCCAGAGTTAGGCCTCTGGGATCAGTCTAACGTCTCTCTTTACTAAAGGAGCTAAGTCCTAAAGGGGTGGTCGGGAGGTTACTGCCTCTCTTCCACATTACCTTACTGTTAAAATATCATGCTTGCCCTTCGGTAGGGGGATCTCACACTGAAGCTCAATTGGTGGCCAAGGCTGGCCTAAAATTTATTATGTTGTCCAAGCTGGCTTTGGACTCATGGTAATCCTCTCGCTTAAGCCTCCAGGTGCCAAGATTACAGGTGTGAGATGTCACAGGCAGCTAAAATACTTTCCGCTTATAGCAGTGCTTCTCAACTGGGAGACATTTGCCAATGCGGAAGGATATCTGTAACAAAATGACTGAACAGAGGGCTGGGTGCAGTGGCGCAAGCCTTTGAGACAGCGCTCAGGAGACAAGACGCTGGGGCAGGTGGATCTCTGTGAGCTTGAGGCCAGCCTGGTCTATATAGTAAGCTCCAGGTCTACATAGTGAGACTCTGCTTTTGTTTTTTCCCCTCTTAAAATTAAAACAAAACAAAACCGAGAAGTGCTCCTGGGAGTCACTTTTGCTGGGTCTTTTGATTTCTTACAAGTCTTGCTGTGCTCCAGACTAGCCTTTCAAGGACAGCTGCGTATCAACCACCCTTATTAGACAGAAATGGCATTTCTTCCTAGATCCCATAGCAGGCTTACTTACTGTACAGTATAATAAAGTAAAATATCTTCCTATGGAGCACAGGTGAGGCAGGTTTGCTCACTGCCCCAATTTAGGGAAAAAGTCTTTCCTGAAGATGGGGCTCCTCAGCTTCAGGGCAAGTCATGCATATGCAGTGTTCCCAACAGAGCCCCAGAGTTAAGTCCATAGGCTTGAGAGACAAGGGTAATTGCCCTGAGAAAGATGCCCTTGCTGCTTCCACGAGGGGAATAATACAAGTTCCCAGACATGGTGTAGTCTAGTGGTAGAGCCCCTGATGACAGGCATTTCAGCCTTTGTCTCTGACCCTAATTCCTGCTGGCATCCATAAACCTGCAATAAGCAAACTTGTGACAAATATGGTGTGTGCTCTCTGCTATTTACTTCTAATAAAATAAACATACTTTGCCTGACAACTAACTTGTTTACCTGTAGATATTTAGAGATACATATCCATACACATCAATCATATTGATCAGGTTGATAGCTGATGGTCAAACCATTACTATATGTGTTCAACATTTTACTTTATATCATCAAAAGTTTTCTATTCTTATTTTAAATTTCTTTGAAAAAAAATCAAATTTATATTATATATCTGAGGTTTACAACATGCTGCTGGGCAGCAGTGGCGCATGCCTTTAATTCCAGCACTTGAGAGGCAGAGGCCAGCCTGGTCTACAGAGCAATCTAGGACAGCCAGGGCTGCTACACAGAGAAACCCTGTCTCAAAAAACCAAAGCCAAAACGAGAACAAGCGAACATGATATTTTGGGGTACACATTGTAAAATGCTCCATTTTATGACCTACCATTTTGTATAGTTATCTACTGTCACCCTATTCTATTTTGTTACCAAACAGAAATCTGGAATTTCAGCCCTTGTTTGGGTGAACACTGTGAAAGACTCATCCGGACTGGTGCTAGCTCAAACTCACCATTTATATGCTGAGTCTGAATCTCAAAAACGCCCAGCAGTTAGTCTTTACAACTTTAATTCTAAAGATTCCAAGTCTCTTGCTGCTGCACCATCACCCCTATCAAGCTGGGGGTGGCGGCATATACCTATCACCCATCACTTGGAGGGAAGGCATGAGAAACGTTTGAAGTCCAGCCTGAGCAACACAGCACAAACCACATGGTAGCTACAATCATCTGTATTAGGATCTAATGCCCTCTTCTGGCCTGCAGGTGTACGTGCAGAGTACATAAAAATATATGTAAATAAATAAATAAATAAATAATATTTAACATTTAAAAATAAAATAAATTTAAAAAAATTCTGGGCTGGTCAGGGTGGCACAAACCAATAATCTCAGTACTTGCAAAGCTAAGGGAGAAGGGCCTCAAGTATGAGGTCAGCCTGGGCTACACAGTGAAGCCTGACTCTAATCTAACCAATCAGAACCCAAACAAACAGACAAAACACAAGAACAAGGAAAAAGAAAAGAGGAAGCAGGAGGAGGAGGAGGGAAGAAAAGTATAGTTATCAAATGAGAACTTAAATACGTTTGCCAAATTCAACCTGCACCTAATAATACTAAGTAGTATTGGATACAAATACCACATACTACACATTTCAAACACTTACAGGCTTTGGCTTCTCTCTTGAGTTACATTTTTTTAAATGTTTTGCTAGTTGGTCTTCATATACTGTGCTAAATTTAAAGAGAAAATTTGAGAGAGAAAATCTTAAATGAGCCTTTTGAAGTTACTGTTTGTAGTACATCACACACACACACACACACACACCCCAAACGACAACAAATACATTTGTCTGATCTAAATACTTACTGTTTTGGATCTAAAGGACACAAGATTCTTTTCCGAACATTCTCTTCCTAATAAATTAAAAAGGATACATTTATTTATATATCAAGTTTATTACATTTAGATGTTAGATAATACCCACAGTGTATCTCTCTATTCCCAAAACAAGGTAAGGAAACTTTAAAAATTCATAATGAAAAATAAGCAAGATCAGGTCATGTTCATAACAATAAAAAAAATCTGTTAGTGGCTCCTGTATAAAAAACAAATACTGTTTTGGCCTACTTTATATAATTTTGCATCAGAGATAATATCTGCTAAAAATGAGTGCAGTCATTATATTCACCACTAAGAAAAGATGTTAACCATTTACTTCAGATTAACTAACAAAATACTGTATAATATTCATCATGTACAAAATGATATTTTGAAATACGTATATACTGGGTATAAATGGCTAAATTGTAATACTTGAATACTTATTGATTTTGGAAAATGTTGCCCATTAAAATTATGTTGTTGATTTTAAAATGCATATTTATGTCTAGGTTGCTAAAATATGGGGAAAAACTAGGCATGGAGGAACATACTTTGAGTCTCAGTACTCTAGAGCAGAGGCAGGAACATCTCGAGTCAAAGGCCAGCCAGGGTTACATACTGAGACCCTGTCTCAATAAATATAGAAATAAGAGAGAAAGTATGTGAGGAAAAATGAGGCGTGATGCTAACAATTTAGAATGGGCCAGAATCACTGGCTTTGCAACTTTTCAATATGCTAGTTACAATATTGAGTCATACACAGTTAACTATAGGCACTGGGAGAAAGATGCTATGAGCGTGTATGAAACACGATGGTACAACTGTTAGAGCTAGAGGCCAGCAGGACTGCTTAGGTGTGAGTCTCAGTTCTATCAGCTGCTAGATCTATGGCTCACTGCCTCATGCAAAAGATGGGAATAACAGCATGATTTACTTCCTAAGGTTTATGAACGCTGAATTTTCAAAAGCAAGATAACAACACTGTTCACACACTAAGCCACACAGAAAAAGCTGACCACATATTTACTCTTATTTTTTCTCAATTTTATTTCAATTAATTTCAGTATGTTCATGAATTTACACACACTAAATTTTAGGGAAAGTTAAAATTACTCAGTATTTTTAAGATAACATATATTATTTCTTCCTTATGTACAGATGTTAAAACTTAATTTCCAGTTTGGTTCCTTGGTGAAAACCAGTTACTTGGGAGGTTGAGGCAGGAGAATCTCTGAGATCAAGAGTTCAAGACCAACACAGGAAATATAGCAAGATCCCTGCCTCAAAAACAAATAGTAAAGTTACCTTTCAAAGTAGGACTGTGTTCTAACTTGCAAAGCCTAATCACGGAACGCGCGCGCGCGCGTGCACACACACACACACACACACACACACACAAGCATTTTAAAAATACACTATTTGAGTTTAGGAACAGTGTACATCATGTACTATTGTTATTGAGGTGCCTTTTTTTCTGGTGAAAAGGGGGATGAGGCTGTTCTGTGATTTGTAGGTTAGCAGCGTCCCTGTTCTCTAGCCACTAATGTTCTGCACTTAAAATAGAAATGTCTTACGACATTACCACCAAGTGTCTGCTGCTCCCAAAACCAAACAAAAAACCCCTAAAAACAGTGCAATTTGCTTTCAACGTTTTTTTCCCAATTAAAATTGCTTTGTGCGTTAATATCTTCCCTTCTCCGTCCTAGAACAATAATCACAAGTTCATAAGGTACTTCCTAATGAAGTCTAAGTAAGAAAATTTCCAAGTTTTTCCTGATGCATTCACACGTGGTTATCGTTCATAAAACAATAATTAAAGCCCCGATGGGAAGACCTAGTGACTTCAAACACTAATCACTTCCCTTGAGGACAAAAGAGTGGAAGGCTGGCTACACAGATCTGAGAGAGCATCTCAGAGGGCGCGTTACTCAGGACAAGAAAACAAGGCTCCTCGGGGGGCTTAGCACGGCTCCGCGCCGAGGTCAGAGCTGCATTTACAGCCGGAAAAGCGGGCGAGTCCGTGGGACAGAAGCAGGAACCTGGCAGAGTGGGGCGAGGCCGGGCTCCAGCGCCCACAGACCCGGAAACGCTCACGAGGGTGGGGCGGTACCGGACCTCCGCGGCGCCAGCGTGTTCACCACAGAACCTTCTCCCCGCGGCCGCCACCATCCTGCAGAAGCGCTTCTTCTTCTCCACGAAGTAGCTGCATCTGCCCTCCGCTGGCAAAGCGGTCGCGTGCGAGGGCGGCGCGGGGGCCTCCATAAGTCACGATCCTTTCGGCAGGCGGACGTCCGGTCCCCGGCCACAACCCGTCACCAGCCTTTGGTCCCCTGCCCTTAACAAACATGGCCGCCTGGGGGCGGTGTGGGTGCGTGCGCCCCACCTCGCAGGTTAATGACCGGAAATGCGCAATCACCGCGGTGCGTTCGCTCCCCTGAGCCGGAAGTTGATGGTAGCTGCCGAGGGCCAAACCTCCTCAGCTCCCTGTGTTTATCGTTCCCCTCCTCCTCTTCCTCCGCGGGAGCTGAGCGCCAAACTCAAACTCTGTCAGGCCGGGGACTTCTTACAAACTGGCACTGAGGCCCAGGCCTGCTGGGCTTTTTCGCACAGCCGTCGGGGCAGCGGTCCGACATGAGTCAAGTTCTGTTCCAGGACCTTGTCCCCTTGCAAGTGAAATGCAAAGACTGTGAGGAGAGGTGAGGGCCGCGCCTGTGGGCGCCGGCGGGTGGCGGTTGGGGTCGAGCCAATGGGGAAGATGGCGGCTGGGCTCAGCGGGGCTCGCTCCGCGGCCGTGGCGGACTGACTACCCGGACGTGGGAAGGGACCCTGCGGGGACTCGGGGGTCACCTTTGTGTTCGCCGAGTCGGCAGCTGCGGAGGGGACTCGACGAAAGGGAACGAGGAAACGGGAAACCGACTCCCCTCACTCTAAGGTCCTGGCTCTGAGCGGACCGAGCCCCCGCCGGGTCTCTCTGGGTGGGAGGGAGCTCAGATCCTCTCCAGTTAGTTTCTGCGGAGAGGTGACTTCAGGGAAGGGGTCCGCACCAGCCCCTCACTCATGATCTCCTTTGAAGGATACTGGGAGTGAAGCTTTAGAACTTCAACTTAAAAAAAAAAAAAAGGTTTTTTTCAGTGATGTACTTGGGCCCATTTGCACATCAGTTACAAAGCAAAGATATATTTAACCAACCCCAAACACTGGAAAGTCAGGAACTCGATGCGTAAAGCTGGACCCCGTGGCCTTCGCGGAGTTAACAGTGCGGTAACAGCCTGTCTCACAGATAAATGCAAACGTGCAACATTAATCACAGGTGATGTTATCAAGGCTCAAATAGGTTTGATTAGAAATGAGATCTGATTTCCCCCGTTTTAACCAATAATTTTTTTTTTTGGCTGTTATTTAGTTTTTTGTGTGCTCATTTGTAAAACTGATGTAGCACACGTACCCATATGATTTCAGTGGAGATCGGGTGCGAAAGTGTATGTAGAAACCGAACGGTTAAGAAATAGTGCATGAAAAAAAAATGAAGACACTGGTTTATTGAGTTGCCAGTACTGTTCAACCATGGGACACAATTTAGAATTAGGTCCAGAACCAACTGGCAAAGCAGTCAGAATGGGCCGAGAACACCAGCCATATACTTGGAATCTGTAGGTTATGGTTATTGTCTGGTTGCCTTTGGCCGTTGAACTTACGCCTTCACTCAGCATGCTGTACACTGATCTATCCAGCCCCCAGTCTCTAATTGGTGATTAGTTTGTGGCCATTATTTACATATAGTTATTAGGCGTGACCTACTCCAAACTGATGTCCCTAAGTGTAAAAATTGATTGTAGATTTTGAAGACATGCTAGTAACAAGAATGTAAACAATTTCAATTTTATGGCGATTATCCGTTACAGCTATTTTTAAGAGTATATGGGGTTAAATGTATTCAAATTAAATTTACTTTCAAAGCTAGGGGCTTTCTTTTATTTTACTTTATTTTTTTTTTTTTTATGGGACATCTGAGAAGGGAGCTAGGGGCTTTCTAATGTGACTCTAGACAATTTAAAATGACACTTATGACTCACATTTGTGCTTTTGTTTTGTTTCTGTTGGGCAATATGGGACATTACTTGTGATTCAAAGCTTGACACTTAACTCTTCTCCAACACATTGTAATCAGAGTTAATCGTGTTAAGACCCAATTTCAGCTTTTAAAATTTGTTTAGAAACCTGATATTACTATCACCTGTGGCAAAGACCAACCCACTGTTCCTAAATCAGATTTTGCTGGGACACAGGCTTCCTTCTCTGTTACCAGCTGTCTGGTTGCTTCTGCACAAGGGCTTCAGTGAGTAATTGTATGGGGTATTAGCGGGACTATAGCTCTGCGGTCTTTATTGTAGGATGCATGTCGGTCCTCAGCACTCAATAGCAACAGTAGCAGGTGCGGGGGGCAATTGTGACAGGAACTCTACAGTCTTCAAAATCTAAAATATTTACTCTCTGGCTTCGTGCAGAATAATTTTGCTAACCTCTAACCTATAGGAAGGACAACCTAGATTCTTTAAGTATACAAGACAGTTTATTTACTGTGTGTGTGTGTTTCTGTGGATTGACTCATGCCCTTGCAATATGCTATCATGGACTTTACCACTGTATTGTACTCCCAGTCCCAATCTTACACAGTTTATTAACATTTTTCTCATTTTTAAATTCAGAATAATAGTACCTACCTCATAGGATTATTATTGAAGATGAAATAATTTAATACATACAAAGTGCTTATAATAGCAGCTAGTATATATTAAATATTCCCTAAACCTTAGTTATTAGTAAAGTGTGATTGCATAAGTAGTCTAATAAAGTATAATAAAGGCATAGAGGAAGGGAAGGCAGTTGGGTAGAGGATAGTGTAACTCTCAGGGAACCCTACCTGGGAGAAATGGTGAAATCTTTAGACCCAGCATTGGATAGCCACCTGCTTTTTCGTTTTGATCCCTAAACTCTGTTCCGTAGACAGACAGGAGCTAAGCTCCTCTTAATGCCTTGTGCTCTCGCTACCATAGCTGCACTTGTGCTCTGCCCTCTGCCTTGGGGAGTCATTCTTTCATGACTCCCAAGGTGTCTGTGCGTGTGTGCAATGTATGTGTCAATATGTGTATGAATGAGTGTGGAAACCAGAGGTTGGCTTCTGGTATCTTTTTAAAAATGGTGTCCACCTTAAAATTCTTTTTTAAGAAATTGCATGTATATATTTAATGTCTGTGGAGAGGAGGGGGAGGGTATTGTGCCACAGTGTGCTTGTGGAGGTCAGAGGACAACTTGGAGGAGTCTGTTCTCTTCTTTGACCATGTAGGTTTTGTGGGTTCCAGGGATTGAATTTAGCCTTCAGGCTTGGGAACAAGTGTCTTTCCCACTGAGTCATCTTGCTGACTCTCCACCTTATTTTTTGAGACATGGTCTCATTGAATATAGTACCTTACAAACTAATTGACCAGACTGGCTGGCCTGTGAGCCTTGGGGATCTCCTGACACTACACTGTCCCGACCCCTATGGTTACAGATGTACACAAACACATTGACCTAAAAAATTATTTGTGTGTGTATGTGTGTCTAGCGTGTCTGTGTCTTAGCATGTGGGATGTGTGTGTGTCTTGGCATTGTGGTGTGTGTGGTGTGTTTATATCTTAGCATGTGGGGGGTGTTGTTGGAGGGAGTGAGCATATGTGCCTGGAAAGGGAGCAGAGTGTCAGGTCTTTTGGAGCTGGACTGAGGCCTTTGTGGACTGTTTGGTGTGGGCTGCGGTGCAGACTGTGAGAGAACAAGTATGTGCTTTTAACCACTGAGCTGTCTCCCCAGTCCCACACTCAGCTTTTAATTTGGGTACTGGGGGTCAAATTCAGATCCTCATGCTTGTGGGGCAGGCACTTACTGACTGTGCCATCTCCCCAGCGTCCCAAGGTGTAGCTTAAATCCCTTTCCAATAAGGATCTTTTAAAGTTGACTAGATGGCCAGGTGTGGTGGAATTCTAGCATTCAGGCACGGGCAGACGACGCTCTGTGAGTTTGAGACCAACTATAAAACTGGGTGCCTAAGTTGAGATTAATTGTCTTTAATCATTTTTTAGGTAGCATTATGTAGTAAAGAGATGAGTTCAAATTTGGGCTTAGAGATGTGCCTCAGGTTCTTCCTCTGTAAGGGAAATAACCACCAAGATTATTGTTGACTGGGATAGCATGGTGTCTCTCTCTCTCTCTCTCTCTCTCTCTCTCTTTCTCTGTATCCAGCAGTGTAGGTACTCAGTAGCCATTAATAGCCCTTCTTTTCTGTCTCTTGAGCCCTAAAACAATCAGATGAATCTAGGTAACTTGGTTTGACTTCAGTTTGCGCACATGAACCATGTTTGCTTCTGTTTGTATCCTTAGCACCCAGCAGAGTACCTGGCTTACGATAGGTTTTGTTTTTTGTGCACCGAGAGGATAAGATCACAGCTTCTAGATGGCAGCAATGGGCTGAAATCCAGCTCTGGTGTCTAATGTTTAAGATCTTTATTTAAAAATAAATAAATAAACCGACCTGACTAGATCTGACTCTCCTAGAGGGTGTTATTCGGTTACAAACAATGTTTGAGGTGTGGCCTTGAGATAGTGTATTTCATTGGGATTTTATTTATTTGTTTTAATGCTCTTATATCATGAATCTTTCTAATACAGCAAATAAGATTTGTGGTTTGAGATGCTACAGCTGTGATCTCAGATTTTCCTACCACATATTTCTAGAGGTGGTTTGGGTTTTTCTTTTTTAATTGCTTTTATTGAGCGCTTCATTTTTCTTTGCTCTCCTCCCTTCCACTCCCCTCCCCTTAACCCTCTCTGATGCTCCTAATTTACTCAGGAGATCTTGTCTTTTTCTACTTCCCATGTAGATTAGATCTATGTATGTCTCTCTTAGTGTCCTCATTGTTGTCTAAGTTCTCTGGGATTGTGATTTGTGGGCTGGTTTTCTCTGCTTTATGTTTAAAAACCACTTATGAGTGAGTACATGTGATAATTGTCTTTCTGGGTCTGGGTTCCTTCACTCAGAATAATGTTTTCTAGCTTCATCCATTTTCCTGCAAAGCTGTCATTATTTTTTTCTGCTGTGTACAAACACATGGAAATTAAACAATGCTGACCTGAAGCATCAATAGGTCAAGGAAGAAATAAAGGGAGAAATGAAAGACTTCCAAAAATTCAATGAAAATGATCACACAACATACCCAAATTTATGGGACACAATGAAAGCAGTGTTAAGAGGAAAGTTCATACCACTAAATGCCTACATAAAGAAGCTGGAAAAATCCCACACTAGTGAATTAACAGAACATTTGAAAACTTTAGAACAAAAAGAAGCAAACTCACCCAAGAGAACTAGAAGGCAGGAAATAATCAAATTGAGAGCTGAAATCAACAAAAAAGAAATAAAGAAAACAACACAAAGAATCAATGAGACAAAGAGTTGGTTCTTCGAGAAAATCAAAAAAATAGACAAACCTTTATCCAAACTTACCAAAAGGCAGAGAGAGAATATCCAAATCAAATAATTCTTAAACGTAGATAAAGGAAACTTTATTTCTCATTAGTTGTGTGTGTGTCTTTTCTTTTTTTTCCTTTTTTTTTTTTTTTTTTTTGTTTTTAGAGACAGGGTTTCTCTGTATAGCTTTGGAGCCTGTCCTGGAACTTGCTCTGTAGACCAGACTGGCCTCGAACTCACAGAGATCCACCTGTCTCTGCCTCCTGAGTGCTGGGATTAAAGGTATGTGCCACCACCACCCGGCTAAAATGATACATTTTAAAACAATACAGAATTGCAAATCCAAGCTTAAAAAAGATCTTAGCAGTTGAATCTTGTCCCTTTCCACTTTCCCCATCTATTGTCAGTTGCTGTGTCTGTCTATCCTTTTTACTTCTGTTGTAGATAAGTAGAATATGGAAAAGGTTTAAACCAAATCTTTAGAAGAATTTAAACTTGAGCAGATTCAATTTTGTTTTAGTTACATTTCTATTGTTGTGATAAGAGACCATGACTACAGTAACGCTTCTTTTAGGCTTAAATTTCAGAATTAGAGTGGGAGGTAGCAGGTAGCTGAAGCAGCATCTGAGGGCAAGCAGGAGACAGACCACACTGGGAATGGTCCAAGTCCTTTGAAACCTCAAAGCCCATCCCCAGTGACACACCCCTCCCCAAAGGTCACAGCTCCTCATCCTTCTGGAAGTTCCACTAACTTGGGATCAAGTGTTCAAACATATGAACCTATGGAGGCCATTCATATTCAAACCACCACAAATTTGTTTAATCCCCCCTACACACACACATACACACACATATCAAAGAAAGGCCCTTGTTGCTGAATTTAGCAGAATAGTTTTGAGATATGTAAATATTTTTTGCTAATTTTACCTTTATTAATTTTTTTCCTCAGTTTAATGTTATTAGTACTTTTAATCTTTGTTCATAATGGATACTGCATAGAATGTGGAGTGTTGTGGCTTCACTCTCTCAGAGTGAATGAGACAGACAATAGTAAACTTGTTGAAAATTCTTATGTGAATATATTACATAGAGAATCTTTTATGTAGATGTGTTTTTGGGCTTAAAATACTTAATGTATGTAACAGGATAGTGATTGTCATTTCCTTGAGTATAAAAATAATGTAAATATTATAATATTTTAACTTTTTAAGATAGTATCTCTCTGTAAGTCAATTTGATGATTGCAGTGGTAATTTTCAGATCTAAAAGTTGTTACTAAATTGATGGTCTGTCTCTTAGTAGATGCTATTTAGAATCTGGCAGTAAGTTACTTACCAGAATACAAGCAATAGGCACCCTGATTGTTCACCCCATTTAGTCCACAGCATCTTCATTTTAAAAGTGACAAAAATTAAGCCTTCCATTAAGGATTACTTGTTATTCACTAGAGCAGCCATGCCCACTATACATTCTAAAACCTCATAAGCTTGAGAGCACCTGTGGAGAGGCTTGTGGTCAGGATGGTTAACTGATGTTTGGGTAGTGGAACTCATGTCGCTTGAACATTTCTGAGTTGCTCCTGTCTTTTCGTCCTCTCAGGAGAGGAAGTGTCAGAGTGAGCATTGAACTACAGTCACTTTCTAATCCAGTGCACAGAAAGGTTGGTATCTATTTCCTTTTGATCATTTGTGTGATGTAATTATTGTTGTGGTTTTGTTTGTTTTGTTTTAAGAAAATGAGATCTGTACTTACCTATACTTAGTCATCCTATAATCACTAAGGTGGTTTTTACCAGGCGAGGCTTATCCATTGTATTCCACATATTCTGACTCTTGCATTTCCCCAAACCTGAGAAGTTCTATCCAGTTTATGGTAGTGTTGAACTTCTTGTTCTCTCCCGGTCTTTTTGCTATTATAATAAAATTATGGAGTTTAAAAAAAGATGACTCTTGTTAAATCCATTTTTAAAATTTTTGGGTCATCTTATAACTGTTGCAAGCATAGGGTGGTGAAATCTAAGCCAGCCATTTAAATTTAATTATACCATGTATTACTAAATCCAAGAAGACTTAGGGTTTGATGTAACAATCTGGGTACGCTCTGAGCATTTAAAAGATTAGCTTACTTTACATTTTGATTTAGAGTGTGAATTTGATGTGAACTTCAAAATTGAGTTGAATATGATGATACATGCCTGTAATCCCAGTATTCAAGAGGAGGAAGAAGGATTGAGAGTTCTTTGGCATCCAACCTGGGCTATGTAATTGATGCCCTTTCTTAAAAAAAAAAAATTGACAGCACTAAAGATAGAGGCCATAGGACTAAGTGCAACATATGTTTTCTGTGTTGCAACTTTCCCTGAACACATGCAAGCATGTTGTAGTTAGCAGTAACTGTAGCTTTTGGCTTGCTGTTGGTTTTCGGTAGCATCTGAGGCAACTTTCAAGAAGTACTTAAGCCTCCTCGTTAGTATAGTGGTGAAAAAAAAAAGAAAAAAAGAAGTACTTAAGTAGAGGTTACTGGATCACAGGCTGTTCTGAGGTAGAGTAAGCCCCCAGTTTGTCGATTTTCTAGAACAGAGAGTAATATTCTTACATGTTAATCTTACATATGGTACCTCTTTATTTTTCTTTTAGCCTCATTAATAAACTGCTTCAATGTTTCCAATCCCCTAGTAGCTCCTTAGAAACCAGTAGACTTTCTTCAGGTTCTTTGTTAGCCCCTCTTACAAGGTGTGGGTTTTCCTTGGGCCAGTGTTCTCTGAGGTTGATCATTTTTGTGTACCTACCTGTCAGCTGTGATTTCTGTCACACTTTGAATTTAACAACCTGGCAAGTGTCTTTATGAAAGGAACCCATTTCATTAGAAAAGGAAACAGATGGGTTGTCCCTGTAGTGGGCAGCTGGAGTGGGAGGCCTCCTGGGAAGCCCTGGAAACATGTCACCTGATACTCACCATCTGAGTGACAAAAGCCCTTTCCTTTTTTTGAGTAGATGATTGTCAGTTTTGCTGATTGTGTTTGCTGCTTTTGAAATACCAGACCAGTTAATTTGAGGGAAACTGAAAATGCAGTCATTGAGTCTCTCCTTGGTGCTAGAGTGCAAAGCTGATCTCCACTTCTCTGACCTCATAGAAGATGCCCCAACTTCCAGCATTTCGCCAGCTTCTGCACACCCCATGCAGGTCTCGTGGAGCCGAATGTCTGCCCCTGTTCAAGATGCTCACTCTCTCAAGACTAGTAAAATTAAGCAGCGCCAGCAAACAGGACTGTGACATACAACTGATATATTAATGTTGTTGAATAATTTCACTTTTATAAAAGATCTACTGAAAACATTTTCTTTAAAAAAGTAATCTTTTCTTTAGGATTTAGTCATCCGTCTGACAGATGATACAGATCCATTTTTTCTGTATAACCTTGTTATATCTGAGGAAGATTTTCAAAGGTAAGTACTTTCTTATTTGCTGGCCCTATGTATAGTCTAGGAATTACTTTCTTAATTTTATGTGTTTAGACTGTTCTTTTTTGAAACATATACCTGTTCAGACGGTAAGTTATTCTGGGAATACTGACTGTCTTATAATTGTTGACAGGGTATTTTAAAAGATAAATGTTTTATAGATTATTACTTTTTATACTATTATATATTAAGTAGCTCAGAATTTTGATGCTTTGGCTGAATTTCTCAACTCCCGTTTGATAAGGTTGATTCAAATCAAAAGTTCCCCAGTTTAGTTTTTTTTACTCTTTGCTTTTGCAGCGGATACAGTCTTCTGGTGATGTTTTGGGGATTCGGACTTTATTTTAACATTAAATAGTGATGACATTAGTAAATAAATAATATTTTAGTCTATGAATGATAACTAAAGATAGTAATTAAGTTTCTGAACTGTTTTTCTGTTTTCTGTATAGTTTAAAGTTGCAGCAAGGTCTCCTGGTGGACTTCTTAGCTTTTCCACAGAAGTTTATAGACCTCCTTCAGCAGTGTACCCAGGAACATGTGAAAGAGACTCCAAGGTGAGGCTTGGGAGCACCCCGGCACTAGACCTCTACACAGACTCCTCTTTGAGAGATAATTGATACAAAATTATTTTCCATGTATTACAAATGCCCCCGTATATTTATTTATTTTTTTAGCTGGGATTAGGGCTCAGTTAAACCCCAGATTTTAAGAAATCTTAACTGGGGGCTGGAGAGATGGCTCAGTGGTTAAGAACACTGGCTGCTCTTCCAGAGGACCAGGATTCAATTCTCAGCACCCACAACTGTCTGTGACTCCAGTTTCAGGAGATCCAGCAGTGATGGGGGGAAGAGCCACTAGCCAATCACATCAAGTTGGGGTGTGGCTACTGGGACCCCAGGTAGAAAATCGAGAGAACTCAGGTACGCGCTCTCTCCATGCGGTCTCCGCCAGAGGGATCGGATCGCGACTTTGGTAGAGTGAGTTCCCCTTTTTCCTTTCATTAAAAATACCTGTTTCTATTGAGCTAGCTTGGTTATTGATTTGTGCCGACTTGATAATTCGTCATCATCACCGCATGGAGAGAGCGCGTACCTGAGTTCTCTCGATTTTCTACCTGGGGTCCCAGTAGCCACACCCCAACTTGATGTGATTGGCTAGTGGCTCTTCCCCCATCATCTCCCCCCTTTGTCTAAACAGGATTAATCCAAACCCAACATAGCTATATATAATTGGAACAGACACCAAATGCAAAATTACAAACAATAAACAATATTAAGCAAGGAATGCATAACAGAAGTTTTAGTAAACATTCTATTTTAAGGAGTCTAAGTATTACATTGAAATTAAGCTTGGCTAGACTGTGAGGAAGGTAACTATCATTATTTAATCTTTAACTCCATCAGAGATCTGAGAAGGGAAACAATAT
>PVIU01002466.1:0-92474 GCA_004026605.1 Ondatra zibethicus | reverse complement strand
CAAGTCTCATTTGTAGTGTTGAAGCGACCAACTTTGGCTAAGGCCTAAAGTAACTGACATATCATTTTTAAGAGCAAGAAACTTTTTAAAACTATCTTACCCTGTCTTGGCAGGATATGACAGTTTTGTTTTATCCATTTATGGATACTCAGTATCTCTGTCAGTGGTTGAGGTATGGGCATTTCCTTGCCCAGAGGCCAGTTCTGCCAAGAAGAAAGGCTCCAGATGGAGTGTTTCTGGTGCTCAACATTCTCTCGGGAATAGATTGGTGTTACCAGGAGTGAGTGTGTCTCATTGTTGCGAAACTACGAAACTCTAGATTATATTAAAGGCCATTTTCTACAGCTCCCTGAAGAGGTTGAAGATTATCTATCTATACTGAATATAATCTCTATGTATCTAAAGAACCTGATTAGTCTAATCATAAATATAACAAACATAGATGACTACTGATCTATAATTCTCAATACCTATCTAACTTAAAGACTAAGATAATAAACAACTGTGTAATAAATGAGGACAATGACTTTCAAACATAGACAATGTATAAGTATCTTAATCGGAGGTAGTAATGTACATTGCAGTATGGTAAATATATATATGTCAATACATAAACAATGTTTCAAACGGAGGTAGAAGCATATATGTATACAATATTCAATATAATTAACTTTTATCAATATACAAAAATCTATACCAATATAATTGTCTAAAAGCAGTAACTCATAAATACAATCTTTTATCCAAATATCCCTTTTTTTTGTCTATAAAATTCCTCCCCCATCCCCCAATTTCTTTTTTATAAAATTCCTCCACCATCCCCCAACCATATACCAGTCAAAATCAACCCCTAATTGATGTCCCTAAACTTGAGGGTAAACTTTGCTGGGAGAGGGGACGCCAGATGATGACGAATTATCAAGTCGGCACAAATCAATAACCAAGCTAGCTCAATAGAAACAGGTATTTTTAATGAAAGGAAAAAGGGGAACTCACTCTACCAAAGTCGCGATCCGATCCCTCTGGCGGAGACCGCATGGAGAGAGCGCGTACCTGAGTTCTCTCGATTTTCTACCTGGGGTCCCAGTAGCCACACCCCAACTTGATGTGATTGGCTAGTGGCTCTTCCCCCATCACAGCAGTCTCATACAGACGTACATGCAGATAAAATACCAATGCACTGGGCTGGAGAGATGGCTCAGAGGTTAAGAGCACTGACTGCTCTTCTAGAGGACCGGGGTTCAATTCCCAGCATCCATATGGCGGCTCACAACTGTCCATAACCCTAGAATGCAGCACCCTCACACATTTATACATATAGGCTAAAATACCAATAAAATAAATATTTAAAAAAAATACCAATGCACATAAAATAAAATAAAAAAGAAATCTTGACTAAAATAAGAAATATTTGAACCTTAATTTACATGGTTTGATGCAGCTTTTAAAGTTAGCTTTAAAAATAATTGTTTTACCAAGATTTATTTATTAATTTTTGTCTTTTCTTTCTTTCTTTTTTTTGGTTTTCTGAGGCAGAGTTTCTCTGTGTAGCCCTGGCTGTCCTGGAACTCACTCTGTAGTCAAGGCTGGGCTTGAACTCACAGAGATTTGCCTGCCTCTGCCTTCTTAGTGCTGGAATTAAAGGTGTGTGCTGCCACTACACAGCCTAAGATTCATTTCTTCTTTATGTGTCTCTGTGTGTATGTAGGGGTCCTTGGAGGCCAGATGGGTGTGTCAAATCTCCTAGAGCTGCAGGCAGATGTGAGCTGCCCAACGTGGGTGCTAGGAACTGAATTCAGGTCCTTAGGAAGAGCAGCAAGTACTCTTAACTGCTGAGCCGTCTCTCCAGCTAGTTGAACTATTTAGTAGCATTTTCGTTTTTGTAGTGATTGCATTTATGTTCATGGTCATGTGCTGCTGACTCCTGATCATGATAAGTTCACCTTGGACTGTTTCTTGGCTTGAACAACTGCTGACTATTGTTTAATATCTTGTTATATTAGAAACTCTGAAATGTTTTTTGTAGTAGTACTTTTTTTTTTTTTTTTTTTTTAAACTAACTGTGTAGTTCTGGCTGCCCTGGAACTTGCTCTGTAGATCAGACTGGCCTTGAGTTTATAGAGATCAACTGGCTGTGCCTCAAGTGCTGAGATTGAAGAGTGCACCACAAACTTCTGACCCCCCTCTTTTTTTGATACAGGGTCTTACTATGTAGTGCTGTCTGTTTTGGAACTTACTGTGTAGACCGGACTGGCCTCCAGTTCACAGAGAGCCTCCTCCCTCGCCTCCCTGGTGCTGGGATTAAAGTCTTGCGCCGCCTGCCCCCCACCCCCACGCACTTTTTTCATGTTTATTAGGTATAATTCTTCTATTAAGACCTTTGTCTTGTGGGTCAAGGTTATGTGATCATTCTGAGAGTTTACAGGGAAAAGGATAGTCCGTAATTTAAAGGTAAGTTGCCAGAGTAAGGAGCTAGTACTCTGGTCTCCCCTATGGTATGCTGAGTTTTTGTTTTTAGTTTTTGCTTTCTCTCTGTTTCCTCTTTTGTCTCCTACTATGAACTCAAGAACTGTTTTTGTTCAGCACCCTATCATACTCTACTTTATCTTTTTCTGTAGCCTCTTTCACATAGCCCCTATGATTTTTAATTTCCCTGCTTCATGGTCTGAGTCGGAGTCCGTGATGCAGCGGCAGGGTTTCACAGTTCTGTCTGCTATAATGTGACTTTTCTCTTCCAAGGTTTCTGCTGCAGCTCATTTCTTCAGCGACTCTTTTGGATAACTTGCCAGTATTTTTAAATGTGGTGGAGACAAATCCTTTTAAGCATCTTATTCACCTGTCATTGAAGCTTTTACCTGGAAATGATGTAGAGATAAAGAAATTTCTAGCAGGCTGTCTGAAATGCAGCAAGGTAAGACTTTTAATTTAAGTCACTTTTTTTGTTGTTGTTTTTTTGTTTTTTGAGACAGAGTTTCTCTGCAGCTTTGGAACCTGTCCTGGAACTAGCTCTTGTAGACCAGGCTGGCCTTGAACTCACAAAGATCCGCCTGCCTCTACCTTCTGAGTGCTGGGATTAAAGGTGTGTGCCACCACTGCCCGGCTTTAAGTCTTTTAAACTGTTCACCTGAGTACTTTATAAAGCGCTGAGGAGGTATATTGCCCTTTCTTTTTTTGCAGTGAATTTTATTGGTTTTCGTTTAGCTACTGCCTATAGCTGTAAGTTTAGAACTAGACCCGCAGTAGAGAAACTTAGGGCCCAGAATACTTACTGTTTTGCTCTGGCCTTAGGCACCTGAATTCCATGTCACCATTGTATCAGTTAGTAGTAGCAATGCAATGTTTTTTACTCTTTTATTTTTGGCTCTTTTGGGTGCCCACTATCCAGCTCCCAAATAAATCACATGGAAGTTTATTCTTAGTTATAAATGTCCAGCCTTAGCTTGGCTTGTTTTTTGCCAGCTTTTCTGAACTTCTATTACCCCATCTATCTACCTTTTGCCTCTGGGCTTTTCCTATTCTCTTCTGTGAATCTTACTCTTACTCCGTGGATTGCTGTGTAGCTGGATGGCTGACCCCTGATGTCCTCCTCCTTTTCTAGCCACTTCTCTCCTCCCAGACTTCTCCTTCTATATATTCTCTGCCTGCCAGCCCCACCTACCTTTTCTCCTGCCTCACTGTGGCCATTCAGATCTTTATTAGACTATCAGGTATTCTAGACAGGCAAAACATCACAGCTTCACAGAGTTAAAAAAATGCAACATAAAAGTAACACATCTTAGCATACTGTCCCCAACATCAGCTAGCAAATATGTTTGAAAAAAAGTATATGAACATGTTCTGAATATTGTAAAATGCTGCATGAAGTTTGTGGCACAAGGACAGTGTAGTGTCCTTAAGAAAGAAAAATTCAGGGGCTGGGTGGCAGTGCCACACACTTTTAATCTACGACAGCCAAGGCTACATAGAGAAACTTTGTGTAAAACCCTATCTTAAAAAAAACCAAAGAAAAAAACAAAAGGAAAAAAGATTTCAGTTAAATGGTTAGATCATTGCATAGCTAGTGCTCACGGTGCACAGATCATCTGGGTCTTATGAAAATGCAGGTTCCTTTTTAGAAGGCCTGAGTTTTTGCATGTCCAGTAGGCTCCTTGCATGATGATGGTGTTGTATTTTGCTGCACTTTGAATAGTTTGGCTATGGATGATTGTATTAAATTGTAATCTGCATAATTTTATTTTTATAAATAGGAAGAAAAATTATCATTGACTAAATCACTACATGATGTTACCAGGCAACTGCATATTACACAAGAGGTAATTCAAGTTTCATTTTGTCTTTGTAAGTCAACCAGACATTGGTTCTGAATTCTTTCTTGAATTAAACACAAGCCTTTGTGTACGTTCTTTCAAAGTATCTTATCTTTGTCCCTTTCCCCTATTAGTTAATTATCTTTTTTTCTTAAAAAGAAAGCAGTTTGTTTGTTTATTTATTTACTTATTATGTATACAGTATTCTGTGTGTATGCCTGCAGCCAGAAGAGGGCACCAGATCTCATTACAGATGGTTGTAAGCCACCATGTGGTTGCTGGGAATTGAACTCAGGACCTTTGGGAGAGTAGGCAGTGCTCTTAACCACTGAGCCATCTCTCCAGCCCTAGTTAATTATCTTAAGTGGATGCGTTCTTTTAGATATTCCACCCTGCCATCCCTAACATATGACATATTTTCTAAGTCATCATTAAGTAAGACAATGCTTAGTATCTATCACTTGTTCTCTTTCCTTTAAAAAATTATTTATTTATTGTATGTGTGCTTCTGTTTGTGTGTAGGCATGTGTGTACTATGGCATGCGAGTGGAGATCAGAGGACAACTTGTGGGAGTTGGGTTTCTCTCTTTCTGCCATAGGTATCAAACTCAGGCCATCAGACTTGGTGGAAGCTCTTGTTGGCCTTTGCATTTTATTTGTTTGGCTTAAAATGACTTTTTAGTTTCCATCTTTCTTTCCTTTTCTCCTGTATTAAGATTAGAATTAATCCTTTGATGGGCTTAGCCTGGTTTTGGTCATGGCCACTACACTTTGCCCTTTATCTTTGAAATCTAGGGTGAAAGTACTTGCTATGCAACATGTCTATAGGCAGAAAATACTCCTGTACTACTTGGTCCTGTGGGGGGACAATGCTACTGTATTTAGGTATAAGAAGTAAACTTAGTTGAGACTTAGTAAACCCAGGTTTCTTAATGTCAGAGGAAAGGATTTGGTACTGAAGAGCTGGATGAAATTAAAAGTTTAAATGTGGTTTAAACGTTGTCACCTGTCATCTTTTTTCATCTTGATGTCTTTAAGTTAATCTGTAGGAAAAATGTTAAGTATGCATTGCAAAGCCAAAATTTCCTTTCCAGTGCCCTTGTCTGAAGTGTTGCATATTCAAGAGACTATCCTATTAACGTTTACTGACCTCTATTATAGACGTTATCAGAGAAAACGCAAGAATTAGATAAAATGCGGAGTGAATGGGCCTCACACACAGCATCATTGGCAAATAAGCATTCTCAGGAGTTAACAACTGAGAAGGAAAAAGCCTTGCAGGTAAGAACGTTAAAGGTACCTGGAAAATGTCAAAGAGTTATTTCATTAACTATAAAAGTAATAAATGCTTGCTTTAAATTTTTCAAACATCTAACAAGTATGTGAAATTCAAATTGAAAGCTTATTTTTCAGTTTTACTATTCAGAGATTATATAGTCATCCTAGGCATTTTATTTTGCTCGACTTCCCAGCCATGAGCCTCACCCTTCCTGGGTGACCTGGTGGTCCTCTATTAAGGTCATCATATTGATTCTCAACTCAGTGCAGATAATTTGATATCTTTTTCTAGACTTTTCTCTATGTATATATGAATGGTATGCAATTTACAAATATTTGTTTATAAATTTGTAACAATGTAAGTTATAGATATACATTTGGGGTTTATTCCATGCTAATAAAATTTTATTATATATATTGATTATAACTTTTTAAAAAATCTTAACATATCATTCTCTATTAATTCAAATACTCCTTTTTAACGCTACGGCTATTATTCGTCATTCAGATACAACTTAATTTAACTACTTATCAAACTGGTAGACTTTATTTTTTAATACTGGTAGGCTTTTAAATGCTTTGAAATTTTGGTTACTGTGAGCAGTCAGTTAGTTTTCTGTTCACATTGTAATATATCCATCCATATAAAATTTCACTGATACATACTTGTCACCTGAACGATGATGCCACCCGGGAATCCCAAGGTGCTTATTTCCCTGTGCTCCTGACACTGCTAGTCATCTTTGTATTTACCTCCTGATGGGCACTAAAGTTTGCATCTATTCCTGTGAAATCTTTGTATGAAGCTAAGCATCTTTTCACATGACTTTACCTTTTCATTTCTTCTGTGGATTACTTTTTGACCTTTACTCTATTTGCTCTTTTGTAGTGAGATTTCTTACCTTCAATTTTATAGCTTTAATAATAAATTTTTAATGTACTTAATATTAGTTATTTGCTGTTAAGGATATAATTGGATTTTTTATAAGTATAACTTTAATTCAAATAAATTTTAGATTATTGTATCACCCTTCAAGGCTCCCTTATATGCTTTTCCAGTCTGTGTGCTACTCTTATGGGGGTGTCTTAGAGTTTCTATTGCTGTGAAGAGACACCATGACCATAGCAAGTGTTATAAAGAAAAGCATTTAACTGAGGCTGGTTTACAGTTCAGAGGTTCAGCCCAGGAGAGATGGCTCAGTGGTTAAGAGCACTGGCTGCTCTTCCAGAGGTCCTGAGTTCGATTCCCAGCAACCACATGGTGGCTCACAACCGTCTATAGTGAGATCTGGCGCCCTCTTCTGGCATGTGGGCATACATGGAGGCAGAATGTTGTATGCATAATAAATAAATCTTAAAAAAAAACAAAAAAGAGGTCCAGCCCATTATCAGGATGGCAGCGAGCAGGCAGACTTGGTTTTGCAGAGGTAGCTGCATCTGGATCCACAGGCAGCAGGAATAGAACGAACCACTGGGTGTGGCTTGAGCATCTGAAACCTCAGAGCCTGCCCCCAGTAGTACACTTTCTCCAACAAAACCACACCTTCTAATCCTTGTAAATAATAGCACTCCCCATGAGCCTCTGGGATCCTTTTCATTCAGATTACTATATGGACTTCTGCCATCAGAGCTTGGTTTTATTTGTTCTTCAGTGTATCAAATAGTATGTTTCTATATCATTTCCTTCCCTCAGCATAACAGCTCTGAAATTCAATTGTATGATTGCCTTTTATTATTGTATAGTATTCTAATATATGACTAGACCATGACTTAATTGTTTTCCTGTTGACTGACCTTGAATTATTTGTGATATTTTGTTATTCTATATTAAACTGATGTGAGCAACCTACATGTCTTTCTGTGCAGGTGTACACTCCCTTTCCTTGGGAAATGATGGGGGTCTAATGAGGCATGTGTTTAACCTTAGCAGGAACTGTCTGTTTTCCATTGAAGGTTTACACTGCCCCTATGTAGGTCAATAATAACACTATCACATAATAATAAACTTTTTTCATATGCATATTGACCACCTTGATTATGCAGTGCCATTCAGTATTAACATTATTAAATTGACCTATTAGTATTTTTCTTACTTCCCCCCCTTTTTTTTTATTGAGCTATACATTTTTCTCTGCTCTCCTACCTTCCTCCCCTCTCTACTTCTACCCTCTCCCATGACTCCCACACTTCCAGTTTACTCAGGAGATTTTGTCTTTTTCTCCTTCCTATGTATATCTGTGTATATCTCTCTTAGGGTCCTCTTTGTTGTCTAGGTTCTCTGGGGTTGTAGACTGTAGCCTGGTGTTTTCTTTGCTTTATGTCTGAAAGTCACTAATGAGTGAGTACATATTATATTTGTCTTTCTGGGTCTGGGTTACCTCACTCAATTTCTTTTTTTTTCTAGATCCACCCATTTGCCTGCAAATTTCAAGATGTCATTATTTTTTACCACTGTGTAGTACTCCATTGTGTCAATGTACCACATTTTCTTTATTCTTCAGTTGAGGGGCATCTAGGTTGCTTCCAGGTTCTGGCTATTATGAATAATGCTGCTATGAACATAGTTGAGCACATGTTCTTGTGGTATGATTGAATATCCTTTGGGTATATGCCCAAAAGTGGTATCGCTGGTTGTTTTCTAATTTTGTGAGAAATTACCATACTGATTTCCAAAGTGGCTATATAAGTTTTCATTCCACCAGCAATGGAGTAGTGTTCCCCTACCCCACATCCTCTCCAGCATAAGCTGTCATCATTGTTTTTGATCTTGGTCATTATGACAGGTGTAAGATGGAATCTCAAAGTTGTTTTGATTTGCATTTCTCTGATGCCTAAGGATGCTGAACATTTCCTTAAGTATCTTTCAGCCATTTGAGATTTGTCTGTTGAGAGTTCTCTGTTTAGGTCTGTACCCATAGTTTATTGGATTATTTGTCCTTTTGATGTCAAGTTTCTTGAGTTCTTTGTATATTTTGGATATCAGCCCTCTGTCTGATGTGGGGGTTGGTGAAGAGCTTTTCCCATTCTCTAGGCTGTCTTTTGATTTTGTTGACCGTCTCCTTTGCTTTACAGAAACTTCTAGTTTCAGGAGGTCCCATTTATTAATTGTTGCTTTCAGTGTCTGTGTTACTGGGGTTATATTTAGGAAGTGGTCTCCTGTACCGATATGTTCAAGTGTACTTCCCACTTTCTCTTCTATAAGGTTCGGCGTGGTTGGTTTTATATTGAGATCTTTGATCCATTTGGACTTGAAATTTTTTGTGTTTTGTTTTATTTTTTTTAAGCCACAGTGTAGTTTATTCAGCCACAGAATCATTAAGGCCTGACCTTCCTATTGTTTGTTGGGACCATTTGGGGTCCTGGTCTTCAGCTGCTCTTCCCTGTTAGAGATCTTTCCTTTCCTTCTGATTTGAGTTACTGAAAGCTGTGTCATAATTGTTTACCAGCTCAGCTTCAGGAGCACATGTTGCCTTGAGGATCAGAGGATAAGGTTTTCACCTGTTGGCCCACCTGACCGTTGGGTATATAAGCCTCCATGGCGCTATTGAATAAAGGGCTTCTTACCAGTGACTAGAGGTCCGTGTCTCTGTCTGTGCTGTCTCTGTGTGTCTTTGTGTGTTTCAACCTCCAGCCCCTTGCCCGAAGCTCGTGAACTGTATGGTAGCGCATAAGAGTGCAGACAGGCGTTGAGTGCTGCAATTGTTTATGATCCCTGTTTTAGGCTTGGCCTATTCAGGACCCTGGGGACCTAGGAGGGTGGGAGTTGGCAGGGTTTGATGTCCACAGTCGGCCAGGCAGGCTCAGCTGCAGCCCCCCACACCCTTGATAAGGCTGGCAGCCTAGCGGCCTCAGGGATCTGGCAGAAGAGGTTACGAAGGGTGTCTAGCTCCTGGGTGAGCTGCTCCACATGGCTGCGCAGACGCTCATTTTCAGCCATGTACTCCAGAACCTTCTGCTGTGTCTCCATAATGTACCTCTTGGCCTTGTCCTGGCTCTTGCGCACTGCTATGTTGTTGCCTTCAGGTTGCAGTCGGTATTCAAGGCTATCTTTGTTCACTGCCTTCTTGCCGGTGTGTGAGGGCCCAACTGGGGAGGAGGGTGCCTTGAGAAGTGGGCTGCAGGGAGAGGCAGTAGCAGCCACAGGGGCCTGCCTGGAGTACGTGTAGGGGCTGGCCAGAGGCTGCCAGGGTCGGGGGAAGGTGCACCGCTGTCTGCACACAATGTGCCACTTGGTACTGCAGGGGATTGTAGCCACCTCAGCTGCCCTCTGGCCTACGAGGCTCCTCCTTCACAGCTTGGCCCTGGAGTTGTAGCTCCCTGGGTTACTGTAAATGCCAGGCCCCAAAGCCTTCCTATGTGGGCCAAATGTATGTGAGGGATAAGCAAATGGCCGAGGGTCAGCCGGCAGGTAGCGGGGGTGGGGGTGGTGGGGGTGGGGGCGACGACACAACACACGACGCGAAAGGGTTCCTGGGCCCTTAAGGCTTCAGGCGCTGGCTTCATGGCAAAGAGGTCAGAAAGTAGCTGTTCTTCCCCAGACTCGAAGTAGGCAGAGAGGTTGATGGAGGCCCCATGCTCACACATGTCCCCCAGTTCCCCAGGCCCAGCTCGACCCCTTGAGAACTCGAGTGGTTGCTGGCCACTCCGAGGCTCACACTCATAGTAGGTCCCGTGGGACATAGCCGGCCCACCCCCTTGGCTCCCTGCCCCTGGGTTTTGTGCTGGGGCACTCCTTGGGATGCTTACCCTGTCCTCTCTTGATGTCCCCCGACCCTAGCGTTGCCATAGGTCTGACCTCTCTGGGCTTTTCTGTCATCCACTCCTATGTGGCTTTTCTCTTCCCCTACTGATTCCTTTTCCTTCTGTAGTCAGTGCCTCTCCTTTCTTCCCTTTTCCCCCTCTCTCCTTGGTGTGAGTCAGGGAGGGGCAAGTCACACCCCAAAGGGAGGGGTGCTTAGCAGTTAGGGCGTTCTTTGGTGAGGCCCCAGTCAAAGTCCAGAAGTTGTTGTTTGGGAAAATGTCTCCTCTTGTCCTGTGAGCCCAAGGGATTCCAACCCCTTCCCCTCGGTAGCTCCTCTGAATGTCCGTCTTCTTCCAAAGAGATCTGTGTAGTGTAAGGCACCAAGCCACAGCCAATAGAGAAAACAGCTCTCCAATGCCAACTTAGTCTAAATTCCTCCCTTGACACATCTTCTTCCCTGTTCCCCCAGTCCTGAACTCCACCTACCCTAGGATAAATCAGTTCCTCGTGTAGCCCCACCTCCCGCAGCATTCTCCTGGCCATCATTGTTTGAGGGATTTGGTAAGTATTAATAAGTTCAGGACCAAGTCACCCCTGGCCTGAGCACAGGTATGCTCATTTGTTAGTTTTGAGACAGGGTCTCGCTACATAGATCAGGCTGGCCTTGAACTCACAGAGTTCTGCCTGCCTTTGCCTTTAGAGTGCTGCTTTAGTAAGGGTCTTTGGCTAGGACTTTGTACAGGGCTTGTGTGCATGTTTCCTGTCCTGGCTGCCTCTTAGCAGCCTGCCACAGGCTGCCTGGACATAGCTGAGGTTTCTGGTCAAGACATGAACTCTGTACCTCAGGCCCTGGCAGGCTGCTGCCCCAGAACCAACAGACAGGATCTGCTGGAGGCTCCAGTTGCTTTACCTTCACTGAAAGAGGCTCAGGCTGACCCCACCCCACACTGACTGGAGGCTCTGCCCCCTACTTCCTGTGCTCTGGGGTGTATGCAGGCTCTGGAGCTCACTGGAGCTCCCTTTGCTAGCTTCCTTCTGCACGACTGTTTTCTGACCTCTAGTGTGTGTCTCTTGGGTCCACTTCCTCTTGTAAGCTTGAGATGTCTTCTCTTGAGTCCTCACCTCCTCCTGGGGCTGTTTCTGGGTCTATGGGAGAAGCCCATAGCTACTCAGCTGCACCTCTTGCTGGTCTACTGATCCCCAAACTTGGTTTTTCTTTTCCCTTTGGGATTGCCTTGTGCCCTCCAGTCAGAGGTGCTTTTACTTGTCAAGCTTCAGGCAGAACTCTCAACCTCAGTCTGAAAATGGTGATCCTGCCTTCAGGAATCTCAGAATCTGGACTTGAGTTTTGTACATGGCGATAGATATGGATCTATTTTTATTCTTCTACATGTTGATATCCAGTTATGCCAGCACTATTTGTTGAATAAGCTTTCTTTTTTCCATTTTATACTTTTAGCTTTTTGTCAAAAATCAGTTGTTCGTAGGTGTGTGGGTTGATATCCGGGTCTTCGAGTTGATTCCATCGGTCCTCCTGTCTGTTTTTATGTCAATATCGGGCTGTTTTCATTAATGTACCTCTATAGTAGAGTTTGAAGTCGGATTGTGATGCCTCCAGAAGTTCCTTTATTGTACAGGATTGTTTTGGCTATCATGGTTTTTTCCTCCATATGAAGTTGAGTATCGTTCTTTTGATGTCTGTGAAGAATTTTGCTGGGATTTTGATGGGCATTGCATTGAATCTGTAGATTGCTTTTGGTAAGATTGGCATTTTTACTGTTACTTCTACTTACCCTAGAGCATGGGAGACCTCATTTTCAGGTATCTTCTTCAGTTTCTTTCTTCAAAGACTTAAAGTTCTTGTCATACAGGTCTTTCACTTGTTTGGTTAGAGTTACCCCAAGATATTTTGTTATTTGTGGCTATTGTGAAGGGTGATGTTTCTCTTGATTTCTTTCTCAGTCCATTTATCATCTGTATAAAGGAGGGCTACTGATTCTTTTGAGTTAGTCTTGTATCCTGCTACATTACTGAAAATGTTTATGGGTTGTAGGAGTTCCCTGGTAGAATTTTTGGGGTCACTTATTTATACTATCATATCATCAGCAAATAGTGACAGTTTGACTTTTTTGATTTGTATCCCCTTGATCTCCTTTAGTTGTCTTATGGCTCTTGCTAGAACCTCAAGTACTATATTGAATAGATATGGACGGTGGACAACCTTGTCTTGTTCATGATCTGTTGGGATCACTTTGAGTTTCTCTCCATTTAATTTGATGTTGGCTGTTAGCTTGCTTTACCTTTATTATGTTTAGGTATGTTCTTTGTATCCCTGCTCTAAGACTTTTATCATGAAGGGATATTGTATTTTGTCGAAGGCTTTTGCAGCATCTAATGAGATGATCATATGGTTTTTTCCTTTCAGTTTATTTATATGATGGATTATATTGACAGATTTTCGTATGTTGAACCATCCCTGCATCTCTGGGATGAAGCCTACTTGGTTATGGTGGATGATTTTTCTGATGCGTTCTTAGATTCGGTTTGCCAGCTTTTTTTTTTTTTTTTTGAGTATTTTTGCATCAATGTTTATGAGTGAGATTGGGCTGTAATTCTCTTTTTTAGTAGTGTCTTTGTGTGGTTTGGGTATCAGAGTAACTGTAACCTTATAAAGAGAGTTTGACAATGTTCCTTCTGTTTCTATTATGTGAAACAATTTGAGGAGTATTGGTATTAGTTCTTCTTTGAAAATCTTGTAGAATTCTGTGCTGATTCCCAAAGTGTTGAGTTCAGCCCAGGGTCTCCTCCCTGCTCTGGTAATTAAACTTTGGAACATTGAAGCTGGCTGGGGAAAATGATTGGATAGAAAACACTGTTCTATTCATTTACTCCCCAGCCTACAAATGAAAAAAAAAACAAAAAAAGGAATTCTGTGCTGATACCATCTGGCCGTGGGCTCTTTTTGGTTGGGAGACTTTTGATGACTGTTTCTATTTCTTCAGCAGTTATAGGTCTATTTGATTTGTTTATCTGTTCTTGATTTAATTTTGGTAAGTGATATTTATCCAGAAAATTGTCCATTTCCTTGACATTTTCTGATTTTGTGGAGTACAGGTTTTGAAGTATGACCTGATGATCCTCTCTATTTCCTCCGTGTCTGTTGTTATGTCCCCCTTTTCATTTCTGGTTTTGTTAATTTGGATATTCTCTCTCTGCCCTTTGGTTAGTTTGGATAAAGGTTTGTCTATTTTGTTGATTTTTTCTTGAAAAACCAACTTTTTGTCTCATTGATTCTTCATATTGTTTTGTTTCTGTTTTGTCAATTTCAGCCCTCAATTTTGTTATTTCCTGTTGTCTAGTCCTCCTTGGTGAGTTTGCTTCTTTTTGTTCTAGAGCTTTCAGGTGTTCTGTTTATTCGTTAGTGTGGGATTTTCCCAGCTTCTTTATGTAGACATTCAGTGCTATGAACTTTTCTCTTAACACTGCTTTCTTTATTTCCTATAAGTTTGGGTATGTTGTGCGGTCATTTTCTTTCTTTTTTTTATATTTATTTATTTATTTATTATGTATACAATACTCTGTCTGTGTGTATGCCTACAGGCCAGAAGAGGGCATCAGACCCCATTAAAGATGGTTGTGAGCCACCATGTGGTTGCTGGGAAGTGAACTCAGGACCTTTGGAAGAGCAGGCAATGCTCTTAACCTATGAGCCATCTCTCCAGCCCCTGTTGTGCGGTCATTTTCATTGAATTTTAGGAAGTTTTAATTTCTTTTTTTTATTTTTTCCTTGACCCATTGATGATTCAGGTGAGCATTGTTCAATTTCAATGTGTTTGTGGGCTTTCTGAAATTAGTGTTGCTGTTGAAATCTCACTTTAAGCTATGGTGATCTGATAAGATACATGGGGTTATTCCAATTTTTGTATCTGTTGAGGTTTGCTTTGTTACCGAGTATGTGGTCAATTTTTGAGAAGGGTCCATGAGGTGCTGAGAAGTTTTTTTTTTTTTTTTTTTTTTTTTTTATGTTTGAATGGAATGTTTTGTAGATGTCTGTTAAGTCATAAAATCTGTTAGTTCCCTTATTTCTCTGTTAAGTTTCTGTCTGGTAGACCTGTCCAGTGGTAAGAGTAGAGTGTTGAAGTCTCCCACTATTAGTGTGTGGGGCTTAATGTGTGATTTAAGCTTTAGTAAAGTTTCTTTTACATATGAGGGTGCCCTTGCATTTGGGGCATGCACCTTCAGTATTGAGATTTCTTCTTGATGATTTTTTTTTTTTGTGAAAATATGAAATGTCCTTCTTTGTCTCTTTTGATTGATTTTAGTTTGAAGTCTATTTTGTTAGATATTAGGATGACTACACCAGCTTATTTCATAGGTCCATGTGATTGGAATTTTTTTTTCCACCCCTTACTCAAAGGTGATGTCTGTCTTTGAGGTCAAGGTGTGTATCTTGTACGCAACAGAAGGATGAATTCTGTTTTCGTATCCAATCTGTTAGCCTGTGTCTTTTTATAAGTGAGTCGAATCCATTTATATTAAGGAATATAATTAAGGATGACCAGTGATTGCTAGTTCCTGTTGTTTTTGTTTTTGTTGTTGTTGATGTTATTGTGTATGCTTTTTTCTTCTTTGGGATTTGCTGCTGTGAGATCATCTATTGTCTGTGTTTTTGTGGGTGTAGCTGACTTCCTTGGGTTGGAGTTTTCCTTCTACACAAAGTTTCTAGTACTTTGTGTAGGGCTAGATTTGTGGTTAGGTATTGTTTAAATCTGGTTTTGTCATGGAATATCTTGTTTGCTTCTTTTATGGAGATTGAAAGTTTTGTTGGGTATAGTAGTCTGGGCTGGCATCCGTGGTCTCTTAATCTCTGCATAACGCTTGGCCAGGACCTTCTGGCTTTTATTGTTTTCATTGAGAAGTCAGGTGTAATTGTGATAGGGTCTGCCTTTATATGTTACTTGGCCCTTTTCCTTTGCAGCTCTTAATATTCTTTCTTTATTCTGTATGTTTAGTGTTTTGATTATTATGTGGTGAGTCCCCCTGCCCCTTTTTTTTTGGTCCAGTCTGTTTGGTTTTCTGTTAGCTTCTTGTAACTTCATAGTCATGTCCTTTTTATTTTTGGAAAAATTTTCTTCTACAATTTTGTTGAGTATATTTTCTGTGCCTTTGAGTTCCCCTTCCTTTGTCCCTATTATTCTTAGGTTTGGCCTTTTCATGGCGCCCCATATTTTCTGCATGTTTTCTGTTAAGCTTTTGTTTGATTTAACATTTTCTGTGACTGATGAATGTTTCCTTCATTGTATCTTCAAGGCCTGAGATTCTCTCTTCCATCTCTTGTATTCTGCTGTTTATACTTGCATTTGTGGACCATTTATCCAAATTTTCCATTTCCAGAACTCCCTCGGTTTGTGTTTTCTTTATTGTCTATTTCGGTTTTCAGGTCTTGAATTGTTTCTTTTACCTGTTTGATTGCTTTTTCTTTAAGGGATTTGTTGATTTCTTCCAATTTTTTCCCTCCAATTCTTTGAGGGAATTTTTCATTTCTTCTTTTAAGTGTCTCAAACATTTTCCTAAAGTTATTTTTTAGATCGTTTTCTTTTGCTTCATCAGTGTTGTGGTGTTCAAATCTTGCTGTTGTAGAATCACTATTTTTTGGTGGTGTCATGTTCTTTGTGTTGTTGCGTGTGCTTTTACCTTGTTGTCTACCCACTTTTCCTCCAAGTCGTGTAGTTGGGGCTGTGTCTCCAGTGGTCACTCCTCCAGGTGCCAGTGAGTCCAAGGCTAAGATGTTGCTCCTTGTGGTGGAGTTGGGGCCAAGGTTCAGGTCATGCCGGAGGTTGCTTGGTGCTCCCTGTTGGGCCTACTGGCTGCTCCCTGGGAGGTTGGGCCTGTTGGCTGCTCCCACGGAGGTCGGGCCTCCTGTTTCTTACTTATTTTTAGGAATTATTTGTATATCCTAAATATGAATTTTTTGTTAGGTACAGGTGTCATTCAGTATCTTTAATGGACTGGAATCACTCAGGAGATACACACACACACACACACACACACACACACACACACACACACACACACACATGTATGTATACAGAGGCTCAAAAGTCCCTTCTATAAGTTCTATATTTATATATAACTTGTGCTTATCTATACTTGGATCATCCCTAGATTACTTATAATGTCTAATATAATGTATATGCCATATAAACAGTTATTGTACAGTGTTGTTTAGGGAATAATAGCAAGAAAAATCTGTACATCACAATATAGATAAAACTACATGGTACAGGAATGAGCCGTAGGTAAATGACACTCAAACGATGAGTTCTGAATGACTGAGATGTACTTACTAGTGCAGATGGTTACAGCAGAGTGTCACTGCACACCTCTCTCTGTCTCTTTGTCTGCCTGTCTCTCTGGGAAACATGATCTCTCTGTATAACCTGATTATCCTGGAACTCACAGAGATTCACTTGCCTTTACCTTCTGAGTGCAGGATTAAACGTGTGTACCGCCACACCTCGGTCCCACCTTTTCTTTCATCTACATTCTTATTAAACAATATGTGTACTGGGGATTTTATATATTTTTACTCTATAAAAGTGAGACTATCTGCTTCTCTGCCTCCACCATTCTGGTTACTCATGTAGCCATGGCCTTGATTTGCTGTGTAGCAGAGAATGACTGTAGCTCTGATCCTCGGGTTTATACCTCTTGAGTGTTGGGGGAATTACAAACAAGACAGTAGTGTTAAATATACCTTGGTTTGCCTTACTTTCTTTCATGAAATCTGTAATTGAAACAGACTTTTTCTAAGCAGGGAAATCTGAAAATGAGGAAGAAATTATGACTATTTTTTTTTCTGGTTTTTCCCTATTTCTGTTTCTGTTCTTTCTTCTTTGACATATCATTATAATAGGCACAGGTTCAGTACCAGCAGCAGCATGAGCAACAGAAAAAGGAGCTGGAAGCTCTCCATCAGCGAAATATCCACCAGCTTCAAAACAGATTGTCTGAATTAGAGGCAGCTAATAAAGACCTCACTGAGAAGAAGTATAAAGGAGACGCCACTGTCAGAGAACTGAAAGCGAAATTTGCTGGTGTGGAAGAGGTAGAGTGCCGGCTGCTTCCTGATCCCACTTATGGACTGCTGAGGCTGAGTCCTTGGCTTCACTTAGGTTACCATACTGCTGAGTAGGTGGTGCTCCCTGAGATCTCTTGGCCCTGCCATAATCATCTCAATGTAGAGAAAGTAGGGATAGCAGATGCGATAAAAGTGCTAATTCAAGAAGGAACTGAGATAAACTGGGTGTTTTAGTTTGATGTTTGAATAAATATTAAATAAAAGGGCATCTCCCAGATTGTTTCAGGGTGTCTTCTAATACTAGTGCAGTGTCCATGTTTCACAGGGCTAGTGGTGACAGGTTCAGCCTCGCAGCTCTGTGAAGTTGAATGACCACTGCTAGACAATAGCTAATGCTTACTGAACATGGCAGGCACTGTGCAAGTGACCTGCAGAAATTAATCCCATACGTACGTGCTATTATCCTCATTGTAGAGATAATTGGGCTGCACTGCAGAGTTTTATTGTTACTTGCTTAAGATCCTACAGACAAGGGGAAGGAAGAGGACTATAACCCATTTGTTATTTGCCTGTGTCCTTTAGGCACCCAGGAATGTATGTTTTTGCTCTGCTGAGATTTAACCAGGGCTTCCTGCATACTTGGCAAGTGCTCTGCAGTGAGCTTCATACCCTACACATCAGAGAAGGCTAAACAATGTTGGTGTTTGCCACAGCACATTTGTGGATGTCTTGGCACTAATGATAGTTGCTACTTAACATTAGTAGAAGTTATTTTCAGATTTTTTTTCTTTTCTTCCTTTTTTTTTTTTCTTTAAGACAGGGTTTTCTATGTTCTCCAGGTTGTTGTCAGACTCCTGAGCTTAGTCCAGTACCTGACTTTACTTTTCTTAGTGGCTGGACTATAGGCAAGCACCACTATTGCTGATTTTTTGTTTGTTTGAGATAGTGTTTCTCTGTGTAGACCAGGCTGGCCTTGAACTCAGATCCAACTGTCTCTGCCTCTCTAGTGCTCAGAATAAGGCTATGTTGGTACCGTGCCCAGCTTGCTTCAGATTTTTTAAGCTCTATCTATTTAACATCAGAGATCACCAAAGTTCCAAAGTTTCACTAGTATTTAGAAGCTAAAGCTCCACCAATTTTATGCATAGATCCTTGAAATATTCTGCATTGACAATAGATGTGTACATTTACACCCTATACCCTTTGGGCGGTAGTTAGTGCAACATTTCTGACTTCAGGCATGGTACCTTGTGTGGCTAATGGCTTCATAATAATGCTGTCTAAACCCCCAAATGGGCCAGTTTATGAACAATCTTAATTATGTTGTTTTTTTTTTTTTTTTGGTTTTTTGAGACAGGGTTTCTCTGTGGCTTTGGAGCTTGTCTTAGAACTAGCTCTGTAGACCAGGCTCAAAACTCACAGAGATCCACCTGCTTCTGCCTCCCGAGTGCTGGGATTAAAGGCTTGCGCCACCACCGCCCAGCTTATGTTGATTTTTATATAACCTCATTGTGTTATCTTTGTATCAGTGATAGAAGACTGATAATCAACAACTTCGGGGGGGGGATTGTTTTGGTTCAGCATTTCAGAGGCTTCATTCTGGCTGTACTTTGAACTTGATGCAATGTGGTAAAGAGGCTGTTCTTTTCATAGTAGACAGGAAGTGGGTAGGGAACTGTAACAGTACAGGGACATGACACAATACAGCTCTGAGGACATAGTCGCTGCAACTTAACTTGCTCTGGTAAGCCCCACTTTCATGTTTCCACAACCTCTCAATGTAGTGTGTTCAGCGGGAGATTAAGCCTGTGGGGACATTTCTTGTTGAAGCCATAACACCAAGTGTTTTCCTCTAGGATTTGCAGAACACCTGTAAAGTATAACTTCTGCCTGAGGAACTTTGTTATCTCTGAATGCTTGGTTTCATAATTATGTGAAGTTAAACATTGTAGGCATTAATGCCCTAAAGTGATTATCATTTATTGGATATTTACTGTGTCCAGCCAATATGTTCGGCATTTTACATAAGGGCTTTTGAAGTTCTTGGGGGATTTATGTTAGATCACAGGGCTTTTTCTAACAGGTATCATGCCATGAACCCTTACAGCTCTGTCTGTGGGACAGAATAGATGAGCTTGCTGTGCTGTGTCTTGCACCTGCTCCCACTTGTAGCTATAAGAGAAATTCATGGTCCTCATGCATTTCAAGTTCCTGCTTTCATGCACCCTGGCCCAGAGGCCAGATCTGACTAGGTCACATGGTCTGCAGTTTGCTCACCCCCTGAAATCACTAAGAGTCAGGACCTGCATTGTTCTTGAGAACTAAAGGGTCTGTCTCCTGTCAAGGCTCCCTCCTATCCTGCTGTACCTGTCCCAGCCTAGCTTCCCTCAGACTTCTGTGTTTCTCTCCCTCTTCAAGCTCTTCAGGACCTTGTTTCCTAATAAAGCATTTTTGAAGGGTGATCTTATGTCAGCTCCTTCCTAGGAACCTGCATTAAAGATTGTTTAAAATTTCATTTATTTGTATGTGCATGTGTATTTAAAACTGAGTGCACACATGTCAAGAAACTTCATAATGAAGACACTGAAAGAAGTATTTCCGCACTTGCCCTGTACATGTGTTCTGATTTGAAGTCAAGTCTGTTTGATATCTAAGTTTGTGCCAAAAACCATCATTGTGCATTATAAAATTAGCTTAAACATTTTTTTGTTAAAATAATTCCCTAGATATTACTTATTGGACTTAGTTACATTTGGGTTGCTATTATCTTTTTGAAAAGTGATTTATTCTAGATTTTTTTAAAATCTATTTTTAATTAACAGTTACTGTTTGATTTTTTTCTTGCTTTAAATATAATTCAAAGAGAAATTAAAAAATGTTAACATATTTATTGATGTGGAAAATAATGTTAATATATTATAAGAAATAGATAATAAAATTACACAGGATGGGGCTAGAGAGATGGCTTGCAGAGGACCCAGGTTTGATTCCTAACACCTACATGGTGGCTTATAACCATCCATAACTACAGTTCCAAATCTGATGTCCTCTTCTGACCTTCACCAGGCATAAATGTGGTGCACATGCATACATGCAGCAAGACACACACATAAAATAAAATAAATAAAAAGCAGTTGTAATTTTAAAAAAAAAGATTTATTTATTATTTATTATGCGTACAGTGTTCTGCCTGCATGTATGCCTGCAGGCCTGAAGAGAGCACCCAGTCTCATTACAGATGACTGTGAGCCACCATGTGGGTGCTGGGAATTGAACTCAGAACCTCTGGAAGAGCAGCCAGTGCTCTTAACCACTGAGCCATCTCTCCAGCCTGTAATTTTTTTCATAAATTAGAATTGCTTTGTTTTCTCCTTACTATAATTGAACTCGAAGTATATTTTAAAGTTGTATCTAGATCTATAACTTTCACACACCACTGAAGAAATTTTCATGGCTTTTAAAAAACATACTAGAACCTCAAAATTACTAAAGACTGCTTTTTGGCTGAAGATAAGATTTATGTAGCCCAGGCTAGCCTCAAGGTTATACTAACTCTGCCTCAGCCTCTGAGTACTGTGAAGATAGTCACATTGCCCCTGTCTTTGGGTGTTTAAGACATCTTGGAAAGTTTTTTTTTTTTTTTTTTTTTTTTTTGTTTTTGTTTTTCAGTATAGGGTTTTTCTGTGTAATAGCTCTGACTGTCCAGGAACTTGCTTTGCATATCAGGCTGGCCTCGAAATTAGAGATCTGCCTGCCTTTGCCTCCCAAGTGCTGAGATTAAAGGTATACACCACCACTACCCAGCAGAAAGGTTTTGTTTTTTTTTTTTTAAGGTAATGAGTATTTTATTTTTTTTATTTTTATGCATATGGATGTTTAGCCTGTATGTATGTCTTTGCACCATGTGTGTACCTGGTATCTGTGGAGGCCAGAAGAGGGCATCAGATTTCCTGAGACTCAGCAGTTTGAAACAGTTGTGAGCTGCCTTGTAGTTGCTGGGAATTGAACCTGCATCCTCTGGAAGGGCAGCCAGTGCTTTTATCCATTGAATCATCTTTCTGACCCCAAGCAAGATACCTTAGTTTTAAATAACCAACTGACTCATTTTCCTTTTACATAATGTGTAATAATTCCTTTCCCTAACCATCCCAGGAGCTGCAGCGGGCTAAGCAAGAGGTCCTTTCTCTGAGAAGAGAGAATTGTACTCTGGATGCTGAATGCCATGAGAAAGAAAAGCATATTAACCAGCTACAAACAAAAGTGGCAGTTTTAGAACAGGAAATCAAGGATAAAGACCAGCTTGTTCTGAGAACAAAAGAAGCATTCGATACAATCCAAGAACAAAAGGTCTTTTGTAAAAATTTAAAAATAAATCGATCACATTTACTAATGATGCTTTCCCTAAATAAATACAGTGTCTTACTTGTGTTTTGTTTTTATATCAGGTGGCTTTAGAAGAAAATGGTGAGAAAAATCAGGTCCAACTGGGAAAACTTGAAGCTACAATAAAATCATTATCAGCAGAACTTCTGAAGGTTCGCTTTGAAATATTTAGCAGAATGTTAATATTTCATTGACTTGCATAAATATTCATATGAGGCTCTCTTGTAGGCAAATGAAATTATCAAGAAGTTACAAGGGGATCTTAAAACTCTCATGGGTAAATTGAAACTCAAGAATACAGTCACTGTTCAGCAAGAAAAACTATTGGCTGAGAAAGAAGAAATGCTACAGAAGGAGCGAAAGGAGTTGCAGGATGCCGGACAGTCTCTTCGAGCCAAAGAGCAAGAGGTGGTCACTGTCTCCTGCTTCTGGGTTGTGCCTGCTTTGTGTACAGAGTTAGTGAGCTTCCCCACATAGATGTTAAAACTTCAGCTTATGTATGAAGACAGTTGCTTTGGTCTTTTTTTTTCCCCTTCAACAAAAGCCCACTAAATTAGGTAGATGTTAATAACCCATTTTAGTTTGCAGTGTTAGTAATCAATACTCTAAAACCTTGCTTCTCATATGTACAGAATGGATAGGTAATTGAGTATATATTCTCCTATTTTAATGTTTAAATATTTAATTACATAGTTGAATCTTTTTTTTTCATTTAGTGGATTTTTGTTTGTTTTTTTGTTTTTTGAGCCAGTTTCTCTGTGTAGTCCTGGATGTTCTGGAACTCGCTCTGAGGTCGAGGCTGGCCTCAAATTCAGATCCGCCTGCCTCTCCTCCCAAGTGCTGTGATTAAAGGTGTGTGCCACCACCGCCTAACTTAATGTAGTGGTTTCAGTAGTCGTCAGTTATGTAATTAGTAGTATAATACATTTCTTTAGTCTGTAACTTTTATTGACTTGTGATTGATATATTTCAGGTATGCAAATTGCAAGAGCAATTAGAAACTACAGTTCAGAAACTTGAAGAAAGTAAACAACTTTTAAAAAATAATGAAAAATGTAAGTAATGTTATATTTTTCTATAAATGAGGTTTTTTGCCTCATTTTATTGCTAACTTGAAATTTTTATTTGAATTAGTAAAAGTGCAGATAATGCTGTGTGCAATAATTTCTGCTTTAACTTTTGCTTTATTTTGTTTTAGAGAAAGGGGCTTTCTGTGTAGCTCTGTCTGCTTCTTGCCTCCTGAGTGTGCTGGGATTAAGGCATGTGACACCATGCCTGGCAAGATTAAACTGTCATTGAACATTTTCTCAGTTCTAAGAACTAGGCATCAGACATAGAATAAGATACTGTTCTAGAAGCAAAAAGGGTCAGACTTTGAGTTGTAGAAGTATTGTACTTCGGGAAGCAATAGAATAAGAATTCCCATGTTCTGGTTGTTAAAATAGGCATCTTTAACTACAAACATGTATCCAAGTTTATGTTGTGTGACTGGTGTAAAGCAGCTTTAGAATTCCAAAAACTACTGATAGTTGATGTGGTCTTGCACACTTATAATCTGAGCCCGTGAGAGGCTGAGGCAGAAAGAGCATTAACTCGGCCTGTGTGGTAAAACCTGTGTGAAAAAAAAAACAAAGGGAGAAAAGTACTAATTATCATTTAATTATGTTAAATTATTCAAAAAAAATCTAAAATGAAATTCTGTTCTGCTTTTTGTTCTCCCATTTAAGTAATCACGTGGCTAAACAAAGAACTAAATGAAAACCAGCTGGTAAGAAAACAAGACACACTGGGAACCTCTACCACTCCACCTGCACGTTGTAGCAGCAACAGCATCAGAAGTGGGGTTTCTCCCAGCCTGAATGTGGTAAGAGTCGAGATGAGATGTGAGTGACACTGCTAGAGTCCCACAGATCCTTACCAGGAGGTGCAGTTTAGACATGCATGATTTTAATCAGAGACTATTTCATGCATCTGTGTTTGCAAATATGTTGACTCTGTGTGTGTGTGTGTGTGTATTTATATGTTAGTATGTGTAAAGGGCACACTTTATAAGTCTTTTATAGAAATAATTATTAAATGTACTGAAACTAAATACACATGAACACACACGCAGAGAAAGATTGTTTAGAATCAAGCTCAAGCTACTGTGGAGAAAAGCCTACACTGATTTGTTCAGTAAACAAAGTGGGGAGGCAGCTTTATTAACATAGACTTCATCATGAGAGACATTTTTAGTTTTTGCCTCACAAGGAATGGGAGGAAGAAGAAAGATAGCTCTTTAGATCCAGGAGGTGACCTGGTGTTAGGAGACGGCAAGGCTAATAAGTGCATGCTTATTATGGTTAAAGACCTAGGCTTTCCTCTTGAACATAACAATTACATAGAATATCATCATCAGATGTGGTCTCTTGATGAATCAACACAAAAACAAGAACACTCTTAATCATATCTGAACACAGACAAAAGTCTGCTAGGCTACAGAAAGGGCCAGACAGCTTTCTGTCCTGGTTGACATTTGTAGTTGTGGCTTCTCTAACCACTAATAGTTCTGGCCTTAATACACTCTGCTGCCTTAATCAGTAAGACATAAATAGACACTCAACCACTTTTTTCTACTCCCTAGCAGTTTGTTAGCAATCCATGGTAAAGTCCCACTTTCTCTGACATGCCTAAATTCATCCAGTAAGTCCCTTTGTAGTGGAGAGAGGGCCTGGTTTTTGTTTTCAGCCGCCCCGCTAGCTTAACCCCTGAAATAACCACACAGAAATTGTATTATTTAAATTATTGTCTGGCCCATTATATCTAGCCTCTTTTTGGCCAACTCTCATATCCTAGTCTAACCCATTTTACCAATTTGTGTAACACCATGAGGTCCTGGCTTACCGGGGAAAGATTCTAACCCGTGTTAGTCTTAGGCAGGAGCTTTATGGCGTCTCTCTGTCTCTGCCTTCTTTCTCCCAGAATTCAGTTCTGTCCTCCCCACCTATTTAAGTTCTGCCCTATCAAAAGGCCAAGGCAGTTTCTTTATTCAACCAATAAAAGCAACACATAGAAAAAAGGACCTCCTACACCCCTTTACCACTTGCTGAGGCTCTATGATCGCTTATAGTTTGCAGGCCCCATCATGTAGAACAGTTACCCCAGCTGTACACCAGAGGGATATTGCTGGCTATGAGGGATTGCCACTGATTGTTAAATTTAGATGTCCAATTGAATTTTTAATCTACTCTCATAAACTGTACTATATTGTGGAAAAATTGGAAAAGACTGCTGCTCACTGGAAAGGGATACAGAAAGAAATGGCTAGGGCTAAATTATAAGCGTAGAAAAGTTAACTCTTTAATGAGTGCTGTTAAATAACTGTAAGGGCTTGTAGTCCTGCCGCTGGCGTTAGAGGTGCTCAAGTGGCCTCTTTTAAGAAAGACATGTTCTCATGACATGATACTAAAATTAGTAGAACCACACATTTGTTTCACCTTGTCTGCTTAAAAGACAGTAGTCTTGTTTTTATTCAGTCTGACAAAATTATTTTATGACTGTTGATGAGTCCTCACGCTTTCTTCCACCTTCTCTGTAGTAGGCTAGATAAAGAACATGCCTTGGCAGGCTTTGTTTTAACGCTATTCAGTGGTAAACCCAGGAGGTTCTCTGACCCATACTTACATAGTTAGTCTGGAAGGCCCTCCTGATGGACCAAAGAGGTTCCAGCCTTTGGTTATTTAAAAGCAACATTTTGTGGTGACTTTTTGAGAAAATTGGCCTCTGAGATATTGCTCTTAACTAGTAATTATTACTAGCAGACACTTTGCCTTCTAGGTCAGCATATTTCAGATTATAATTTAGGTATATTTCTCATTTCCAATCATTTTTTATTTTGGTTTTTAGGTTGATAATAGACTAAATTACCCAAGCTGTGGAATTGGCTATCCTGTCTCTTCTGCGTTTACATTCCAGAATACTTTCCCTCCTGTAGTATCTGCCCAAAACACCAGCCATCCGATCTCAGGACCAAAGGTAGCCAAATGAGCTGTTTTGAAAGATTACAAAAACTTGTTGGCATATAAGTAATTTTTAACTTTTTAAAAGTGCGTTTGATTGGTCAGCTACTAACTGGTAGGTAATGCATTAGATGACTACTAAATGTCTAGTGTGCTTAAAGGAGATACAAGCATCAAGTGTTTGTGGAGTCACTGCAGTTTGTAAAGTCTAGCTTGTTTTGGGGCATTACTTTAGGCATTTGTTTATGCTGCCAGAGTGTTACTTTAACTGTATAAACGTGCTACATTTGTTCGTGCTGCATTTTATTAGGAATATTTCCTAACGCGAGCTGTCTGCCATCACAAAATTCTCAATCAAGCCAAATCAAAACAAGCCAAATTAAAAAAAAATCCAGGTTTAATGGGAGTTCTGCACTCTCGGGTGGCCCCAAGGGGCCTTGAAGGCGACCACCGGGAGGAAGAAAAAGGTACCATGTGTTCCTCTTTTGGGAGCTCAATTAAATACCCTGGGGAGTGGTTGCCCTGGCCTGCTGGGATTTGGAGTTCAGAGTGCTCTTAGATGCAAGGGGCTGGGGCCTAAGCTCCCAACTTGACACCTTTGTTTAATTTTATAAAAATATGTTGCATTTGTTTCTCCTTTCTTGTCTAAGACACCTGACTGGGCTAATAAAAAAGCTGACCAACCATTTGCTAGGAAGGAGAGGGATAGGTGGGGCTGACGGGCAGAGAGAATATGTAGGAGGAGAAACCTAGGCTCAAGAAAAGAGAGAACTAGAGAATGAGTGGAGAACAAGGGAAAAAGGGAGGGTGATGCTGGGGGCCAGCCAGCTAGGCAGCCACCAGCCGCCTAGATGGAATAGAAGTACTGAAAGAAAAGGTAAAAAGCCCGAGGCAAAGTGTAGATGAAGAGAAACGGGTTAATTTAAATTAAAGAAAAAGAGCTAGCCAGAAAAAAGCATAAGGTATAGCCAAGCATTTAAAACTAATAAGTCTCTTTGTCATGATTTGGGAGCTGATTGGTTGCCCAAAAAGAAAAAGCCTGGTACACTAGATACCAGTTTATGGAATCTTGGCTTATTTCTACTTACCTCTCCGTTTTTATTTATTGTTTTACCAAGTCAGCAAGCTGAAGAAAGATTGCTAAAATCATACTAAATAAGAAAATCAATTTTCTTATTCTCCTGTCAGAATTTCTGTGTCTATAGGGCATGCTTATAGCCAGCAAATTCTAAAATAGAGTTTTGGCGACATTGCTGTAAATGGTATATGAGAAGCAATCCTCTCATCCTTGATTTATTAGCAAAGATTTTTTTTTCTATCCATTTCATTTCTTGATCATCATTGTAACTAACATTTTGGTGCTTAGTTGGGTGTTTTAATTTTTATTATTTTTATTTATTTATTTTTCTTTTTGAGGCAGGGTTTCTCTGTGTAACAGGCCTGACTGTCTTGGAACTCACTTTGTAGACCATGCTGGCCTTGAACGCACAGAGATCCAGTGGCCTCTGCCTCCTAAGTGCTGGGATTAAAGGCGTTTTAAAATTCTTGTTTCCTTTTCTTTTTTCCCCCTTCTCTCAGTACCAAGAACAGAATCTAGAACCTTGTGCAGGTCAGGTTTTAAGTTTCAAACCCTGGACAAACAGCTCAGGTGCCTATTTAACATATCAAAGCTGGATGTGGCTGCCAGGTTCTCCCAGCATCCCTCAGTTCCTACCTGTTATAGGGTATGGATGGCAGGCATACCCCACTCTCTACCCTCAACTCTCTAGCCCAGGGGCTGAACTGCCCTTCCCCCAGAGGCTCTTCCCTATATAATCAATCCAGACATTTTGGTTACCCACACCTTCCCTTTTTGGACCTTTGGCCTCCTGGTTGTTGCTCCTGGCTCCCCTTGCCTCTCCCCCCCCACACTTCCCCATCTTAACTCCTCTCTCCCCCCCAACCCCCATCTCCCACATGGCCTAGCTCAGTCTAGTCATGCCCACTCTGGACGCTCCCAGATGTCCCTGCCTCTGGCTGTGCTCTCCCGCACGTCTACAGTAAACTCTCTCCTCCACCATGCCTAGCAGCGGTCATGCCCTTTCCTTTCCTTTTTATTTCTTTTTTTCATTCACCAGGCAGGTGACCTACCACTGAGTTATATATCCTCAAGTTCTACATTCTGTTTTTTACATTTGTTTCATGAGTGTTCTGCTGAACGCATGGTTATAATGGGTGCTTTAGAGCATTTTTCTGCAATCTGATGTTTGTAATCCTGTGGTGGTGTCTTTGGAGTTCTCTTTCAATAAAGCAAGTCACTTTGATTTTCCTGATTCTTTGTTAAGTAGTTAGGATTCTATTCTAAGTAGTTTATTGTGATACTTTAGAGTCTTTTCAGATAGTAAATAAGAGACTTTTTAAAAAGAAGAGATGAGCATTGACTACCCTTCCAGAGGACCATGGTTCAGTTCCCAACACCTACACGGTGACTTACAACTGTCTGTGACTCCTGTTCCAGGGGATCTGACATCCTCACACAGATTTACATGCAAGCAAAATACCCATGCACATAAAAAATATAAAAAGAAATCATCAAAAAAATTAAAAGATTCTTACTCAATTGAAGTTTTAAGATCTGATTTGTTTCTAGACTCTTGTTTCTGTGTCAGCTGCTTTTATAGGATTTGCTGTGCCATTTGTATCTGTCCCAGTTGTGCAAAATTTAGTGACTATTCTGTGGCCTGTGACAGAACCCCTTTGTTTCCCTGGTTGGAGTCAGATTGAGCATGTGTTGCTCCTAAGATTATTTTGTAATGTGTATTTGGTGCTGAGAATTATAGCTTGTTTCTTAAATGTGCTGTGCCCACATGCCACCGTTTTAGACAGTTTCAGCGTCATTGTGTATGCTCTCAAGGTTTACCCTGTTCCTATTTGCTTCCTGTATTTTGTGTCTTTTCCTTGTCTCCCTTGTCTTGATTTTGAGGACTGTTGGTGTTAGTTTCACAAAGGAGAGGAAATGTGATAGACATACTTTTGTTGGCTCGTTTTCCTTAATGTAATATCCTCCATTTCCATCAATCTTGTACAAATGATTTGATACTCCAGTGTGTGTGTTTTAATGGGCACCTAGGCTGATTCTGTGTTAGCTGTAGTGAGCTGTGATGTGGTGAACATGGTTTTCATTTATTTATCTCTTTTATATTCTGGCTTTTATTCCTTTGGGTGTACACCCAAGAGTGAAATAAATTCCTAGTAAATCCATGTGTGGTGTTTTGAAGAACATCTGTATTGATCTTTATAGTAACTGTCAGCAACAGGGTATGAATTCCTTTTTGCCAAATCCTCCTCAGCATTTGCCTGTTTTTATTTTGATAATTGCCATTCTATCTGGGGCAGGAAGTTACCTCACTATAATTCTCTTTTCTATTTCCCTTATAGCTAAAATCATTAAGCACTTTTTCCATATTGGCTATTTTTATTTCTTTGGTATCTATTTAGATCATTCGCATATTTTAAATTAGATTCCTTATTTTGTTGAATTTTTGGTGTGTGTATTCTGGGCGGGAGTTCTGTGGATATATGATAGCAGATGTTCTCTCCTATTCTGAAAACTGTTTCTTTGCTGATTGCTTCTTGTGCCTGCAGAAACTTTTGATTTTATTTAGTTCCATTTGTCAGTTTTCGCTTTTTCTCCCATGCAGCTGTGGCTTGTCCAGCGTCTTAAAGTGTTTTCCCTTTAGTAGTCTCAGAGTTGATAGTCTTATATTAAGGACTTTCTGTCCATTAGAGTTGATAGTCTTATATTAAGGACTTTCTGTCCATTAGAGTTGATTTTTTTATACAAGGCAAGAGGCTAAGTTCAGTCTTTTGGCAAGTAGATATCCACATTCCCCAGCACCGTTTCCTGACAAGGATGTCTTTTTTCCAATGTGTGTCTTTGGCACCTTTGCGAGAGCTAGTGGACTGTAGCTTCATGGGTTTATCTCTGGGTTCTGCCTTGTTTCATTGGTATGTGTGTCTCCTTTTGTGCCAGTATAGTGGTGTTTTGGTTACTGTGACTCTGTAGTGTGCCTTGGAATCAAGTATAATGATGCCTCCAGCTTTGCTCTTTGCTCAAGATTGCATTCTCTGCTGGGCCTTTGTGCTTCTATATACATTTTAGAATTTTTTTCTAATTCTTGGAAGAATGGCTTTGGGATTTTGATGGAAAGTTCATTGAGTTTGCCAATGAATTTGAGTAGAATGGATATCTTAGCTATATTAAATTGTTCAATACTTAATGTTTTAATTTTTTTCTTCAGTGCTTTCAAGTTTCATAGTAGTTTTGTTTCTTTAAGTTTTATTCCTTGGTATTTATTGTTTGTTGTGTGGTGTTATTCTTATATTTTGTTATTTTACAATTTAAATTCAAATACCTTCCTTAGAATTTTTAAATAATTATAGCAGTCTTTGATAGTCATTTAGAAGGCATGGTTCAGAATACAAAAGGTAAAGCTGTTGTTAATTGTGTTGTTTTTTTTTTTCTTTTCTTTTTTTTTTTTGCTTATTTTCAAGACAGAACCTTGCTATGTAGCCCAAGCTTTCTTCAAACTCTTGACCCCTCCAGCACATGGGATATTGGCATGTGCTACCAGGCCAATCAAACCTTGGATAGTTTCAGTCCTGTAATTGACCTGAATGCAAAGTACCCATTAGGAGAATCACTTGTGTTCTTCATCTCATGAATCGTGTGAGGTTTTTTTGTGAGGAAACGTCAGGTTCTTTTTAAGTATCAAAAGAATGTGCTTGTGCTGTAAAATATAGGCCAAACCTTTATTTTTATTATCTAGACTTATCAAGAACTAAAACTAACCACTTGGCTCAGGATGGAACTGCCTCAGTTCTGAGTTCATGAGCTATATTCTCCCCACAGGTTCAGTTTAACTTGCAGCTTACAAAACCAAGCACATTGCTAGATGCACAGCCAGGAACAGCTGTTAGCAGGCCTTGTTCAACTGAGAAAGAAAAGTAAGTACTCAGTGAGTTACTCTTAGCTATGAAAAAGTGACTTCTGTATGTGGTTTTAAATTATAGGAATTCCTCTTAGATTTTCTTTTAAGACTGTTCTTGTAAATATTTGAGTATGTACATGGAAATCCTTTTTAAAGCTAAGCATAGTGGCACATGCCTTTAATTCTGCCACTCAAGTGGCAGAGATGGCCAGATCTCTAGTACAAAAGCCCTGTCACAGAAAGAGGACTACAGAGATGGTTCACTGGTGCTCTTCCAGAGGACCTGGGTGTGATTCCCACACCTACATGGCTGCTCACAATCCTCTAACTCCAAGGGAGACCTGAAGCCTTCTTCTGGTCTCCAAGGGCACTGCATACATGTGCACAGATAGAAATGCAGGCGAAACACCCATATACAGAAAAATAAACATACATGCAAACTTTTTTAGGTTAATGATATTTTCAAATCAATTATGCCTTTTTCTTCTGTCATGTGTCACATGCTTTTTTGTTCTAATAGTATTTGTTTTGTTTTTCCAAGACAGGGTTTCTCTGTGTAGCCTCTGTCCTGAAACTGGTTCTTGTAGGCCAGGCTGGCCTCGCACTCACAGAGATCCACCTGTCTCTGCCTCCTAAGTGCTGAGCCTGCACCACTACCTCCCGGCTCTAATAGTATATTTTATTGACTCCAATAAACTCAAGATAACGTTCTCAGCATATAAGCTGGTTTCTCCTGTATTTTCTCATCTCTTTCCTCTGTGTTTGCCATTATATAAAATCTTATGGTACTCACAGAATTTTCACTTCTCAAATAGTCCTCATCCCAGTTCTTAGTAGATTTAAAGTTTAATCCTTTTTCAGAAGGAATGTATTATATATAGATATGTTTTTTATTGGCTTAAAGAAACAGTGAAGAGTACGCAGGCTGTGTCCTTTATTCAAAACATTGAGACCAGTGGTACTTCAGGCTTTTGAAGCATTAGAATTTTGGAATATTTGGATATACATACTTAATTATCTTAGGATGTGACCTAAGCCTGAAAGAAAAGATTGATGTTTCTCCTATACACAGCCCGCAGGTATATTATATGTTGTTTTGTTTTTGGTGCACCTGTTTCAACTGAGCCATCCATCAAATGGTCAATAGATGTTGGGTTGACAACTTGTGGCATCATGTGGGTGATCAAAAAATTTTGTACTATGGTATTCCATACTGAATTTTTCGACTAGGGACATTCAACACACACACATAGAAAATGAACAATAAAATGACTTAAAGATTACTTTTTTTTTTAAAGTAGTGAAAATTTAGGACTGGAATCCAAATACTTGAAGAAAAGAGAAGCTAGCATTCCTTTACGTGGACTCAGCCAGAATCTGTTTAGTACTTCAGGTGAGATATCTGTGCTGGGCATGGTACAATTTAAATAAATATGTCTAAGACTGAATTAGTAACAGGTTGTGTGTTTTGTCCTCTTTTGCAGACCATCAGAAAGATGGCATACTAGGAGCATTACAGACATCTTCCAAGCCCACAATTCTCCCCTCTTCATCTTCAGCATATTTTCCTGGGCAATTACCAAGTAGTTAATCTAACACCTTTCATTTCTTACTGACAGTTTAGACAACAAAACCAATTTTTCTTGTTCCTGTTAGATCACCTGAATCCTTTGTAATACTGCTGCTGTTTACAAACTTAGGAGATTGTCAAAGATTCTGAGTAAATGGTCTTTTTTATTCTGTAAACAGAATGTTTCTAAAAATATTACTGAATTTTATCAGATTCTTATCACTTGGTCTGAATAAGAAACAGCCTAAAGAAAAATGTGCCCTGCAAGGGAATAGTAACCTAGCGGAAGAGAGCTTGTGATTCATGCTATCATGTTTATTAGTATAACAATTCTTAATTTGCCACCTGAGAATTGGGAGAAATAGCTTCCATCTGTGATTATTGATCTTTACACCAAAGTTTTTATACTTTTAAAGTTTGTTGTTTTGTTTTGTTTTTTTTTTTTTGGAGACAGGGTTTTTCTCTGTAGCCTGGAACTCGCCTGCACTGTAAACCAAGCTGGTCTTGAACTCAGAGATCCACCTGCCTCTCCCAGATGCTGGGACAAAAGGTATACCACGATGCCGCTTATACAATATATTTGGATTTATTCTTTCCCCTTGCATCTCTTCCCAGATGGTCTACACCTCCCTACCCACCCAGTTTCATGTACTTTCTCCCTCAAAAAGAAACACAAACAACCAGGAAACCAAAAAAAATACCAAACCAAAACAGTGGAGCCCATTTTGTGCTAGCTCCTGGTTATGGGCTCTGCCCTGGAGTTTGGTTGATATACCTACCCAGTGACACTCTTTAAGCACTTTAAATCGCTGAAATGAATTAAGTATTCATAGTGAGTAAATTCTTTTCCCTGAAACATTTCATCTATGAAGTAATTTTATGTATTTTTATGTAAAAATAATTTGGACATTGTATTCACATGGCTAAATTGCTTTAGTCAGTCATCTGGGCTGAGTTTAGAGCACAAAATTCCTTCAGTGTAATGGCATCATGAATAGTCATAGTATTTTTATAAAACTAAAAGTTGCACTTTTGATAAAAGAAGGAAAATTAACTACTGAAATTTATAATTTTCTTTCTCACTACTAAATCTCCTAAGAACTATTCCTTGGAAATTAAGTAGTTTGCAAAAAAAAAAAAGACAAAACAAAAAACCCCCGAAAGCAACAGCATGGTTCAGTAGTTAAGATCTTGTATTGCTCTTGCAGAGGACCTTTCCTCGGCACATACTGCACTCGTGTGCAAATAAATACCCATGTATGAACAGACATACAAAACACAAATCTTTAATCTTAAGGTTCCCATTGTGTTCTTATTGACAACTACCCAAAGGACATTAAAATCCTCCTAAGGCTCCAAATCATATTTGTAAAATGCTAACAATCATGTGATAGTTTTAAAAGGTCTTAAGGGGCTGAAGAAATGGTTGATGGCTGCTCTTCCAGGACAAGAGTTCTGTTCCCATTGCCCACGTGGCAGCTCATAACTGTCTGTCACTAGAGATCCAAGCGACCTGTTTCCTCCTCTGGTCTCTTGAGTGCATTAAGCATGCACGTGGTATGCAGGCAAAACATTAATAAACATTAAAAAGCATTTTTTTCCCAAGTACTTTACACAGCTGAAGACACTTCAAGGTAGTGACGTGTCAACTTTACTAGGACCACAGGAAGGCAGGGATTTTTAATCTCACTTTCAAGATGCTGGCAACTGCCAGGTATCTTCAATAAGGGGTGTAATTAAAAATCCAGTGATGGTTAAAAATATTGCTACTTGAAAGCACTTAATTCTGGAAAGAAATCTCTTGCCAATGCAGGACTGTTGTAAATACTGTGTAATATACATAAGGGGTTGGCAGGTTTTGGAAGGAAATATGACACGTAGCTCTTTAAAAAAGATCCCCACCCTTACTATTTATAAACACACATTTCCAAGATAGGACAGCACATTTTCACAGCTAAGCTACCTCTTCAACTTTTGTTTCAAATTGTTTTGTGGTGTATAACTGTACATGTGTTAATAATGAAAATGTTGCTGTTAATGATGTTTCTAAGAACTGTGACCTTTGTTAATACAAAGTACAAACTTTAGAGTTCTGTATGCCAGAAGCATGTGCAGAAAATTAAAGACTGGCTCGTATTGCCAAGTAGTTTCAGTTGATTTGAAACATTGCATTTTCGTCTTCAGGGCTTTTTTTTTTTTTGCTTTTTTTTTTTTTTGGTGAGGACAAACAAATGAACTACAGAGGAGGTAAGTTAAGGTAAGATTTGCTTCTGTAAAAATGCTTATGGTAACAAATAAAAGCCCAAACAGGCCTTACAGGGACTCACAGATCAAGACTTTTTTAAAAAGAAAAAAAATCATTAAAATATTTAATTTTATTAACAGAATATTTACATATTGAGACCTTAATCATAGTGAATGCTCCAAGTTTAAAAAGCATTAGGCAGTAACCACACACAAGATGAAAACAGTGTAAACTATACAATACTTTATGTACAATTTTTACAAAGTAACACTTTTTTAAATAATATAACTGGACACAAAAATATACACTTTAGAGAAATTCACATCAGTAATTGTATAAAGCTCTCTTCTAGGGTCCTGAAAATTTAGGACAAACATTAGCTCTGTAAATAAAGTGTTACTGTGACAGTCCTGAAAGGCCACTATATATATTTATCTACATATAGATATCACATTGACATTTTCAAGGCTACCAGCTTTACTATATAATTTTTAGATTATGTATTCAAGTGTTGAGGTCCTTATGATTATGCAAAGATCAAAAGAATAGTGGTATAAGAAGCAGAACATAGATGTATAGGCTCTCTGACCACCCCAATTTCAATTCTAAGTGGCTGATATTTTCATACTTCAAAACAGTAGTGAATAATGTTTTAAATAAAATTATGGCAAACAGGCTTGGAACATGATTCTGGTTTTCTACAATTTTCACAAGTTTTGTTGTTTAAGATGCAAATTAATTCTTTACCATTTCTTTATTCTAGTGCATCTGCATTAAGGCTTTAAATTATTTGTCCCAAGATTTTACAATATTAAAATCTGACTCAGGCTTTTACAATGTTAAAGGAAACAGGTCCACAATCATACTACCTACTGTGTCACTGAGTCAGTACGGTAAAATCTCAACACCTTAAGGAAATGGTAGCAGAGACGTGCTAACAGCAGAGTTACATATATAGCTTTTAATTAAAGATGTATAATAAAACAGTTTAGTGGCAAGAGATTGGTGCTAATAAACAAAAGGTTTCTTTTAGAAAGAAATTGTAACATCTTTGGAAAACTGTCCGGTTCTTTCTTTAGTTCCCACGGAGTTCATGCAGATATTTCTTAAGACAATCTTAAAAGTACATTGTAGATGGAAATGGAATGTACATCCAGAACTATAGGTGAAAGCTAAGACCTTGGTGCTGATAGAAAAGTCTTCCTGATTTCAGTCATCACACATTTGTGTCCTGGAGTAAAGGTTCTTTGGCCTCTCCTGGTGCTTGTGTACTGTGAGGATGGCTGTGACCGCCACAGTGCTTTCTCCAGCTGCTGGACCTTAAACTTAAATTAGTATGTTCCGGAATAAACAAGGCAACGAGCAGAGCCAGCAGTACCGAACAGGCTCCAAAGAGGAAGGGGGGACCGGGGATGATGGAATTCTGAGGAAGAAACAATAGTTAGGGTTCTTGTACAGATACTCCTCCTTCCCCCAAGATTTGCTTAGCAACTCTTTCCTCAGGTTTTTTGTTTAAGACTGTTTCTCTGGCTGTCCTGGTGGTCTCCAACTCAGAGATCCTCCTGTGGGATTAAAAGTGTGTGCAACCGTCACCCGGTGCTCAGACTTTTCTCTAAAATTTGTGACTTCATTAAAACAATACTTATAAAATGCTTCTGGAAAGTCGTGCTCACAAAACTAGCAGAAGGAACTTGGACAACTGTGCATTACTTTGGCCCAGAACCTGTAAACAGGTTTCATGAACCTCCATCAATCTGCCAGTCCCAAGAGGAAGACAGGAACCTTGGAGTCAAGCAAAGCTACACATATTAACACCTGCAGAATCAATACCTTTTTTGTTTGTTTCAAAAACACAATATTGCTAACCACAAAAAATGGGTAAACAAATTTTTATTTTAACTCCAAATCTCTTTCAGTCTGACATAAAACCCTGCACTGTCAATTTTTGTTGTATATGACCCACATTTTTTTTTTAAACTTTGGAAATAGGCTTGGCTGCAGGAAACTTGCTAAATCAAGGTAACTGAAGAGCTGTTTGTATTGGCTCAGTGGTTCATGTGGCTTGGTATTGGTAATTTCAGGCGGGAAATAAAGCAAGCACAGCAACAAACATGCCGACAGTGTCTAGAGATGGGTGACAACTGTGACACTACAGAGTCATAAGAAAGCAGTAGTATGCAGTGGAGAAATGGCTACCATGCCATCACACACAATGACAAAAGAGGATTTTATATGGTTTTCATTCTTAGAGGAAAGTATGCACAGACAATTTTGCAAGCAGGTACTCGAGAAGCCTTAGACTTTAAAGATTCCTTAAAGTTTTAACAACGTCTGGCTGAATCTAGGGCCTGTTCATGTTAGGCAAGCACTCTATAGCAGGGCTATACTGCCAATCCATTTGGGGTTTCATTTGACCTCAAATTAAGAACTCTAGATGGGCATCATGGCTCATGTGTAATCTCAGTATTCAGAAGGCTGAAGCAGAAGGATCAGCGTGGGCCACACAATGCATTCCAGCCAGGCTGAGATTATAGTGAGGCTCTGCGTCAAAAAACCAGAAACACTTTTATATTAAAGCTTTTTGTTTGTTTGTTTTTTGTTTTGGGGGTTGGGGAGTTGAGACAGGGTTTCTCTTTGTAGTAGTCCTGGCTGTTCTGGAACTAGCTCTTGTAGACCAGGCTGGCCTCCAACTCACAGAGATCTGCCTGCCTCTGCCTCTCGAATGCTGGGATTAAAGGCATGAGCTGCTACCGCCCGTCTTAAAGCTTGTTTTCAAAATCATCTTTTAGTCCAGCCAAATAAACAGAACATTTTAACATGCAAGTTAAGAATTACCTGTTCAAAGTGGTGCTGAGGGCTTGTGTTCGTCCCCAGGTCTGAACCTGTGATTGGCAGTTCTTTAAGTTCCACATGGAATATGTAAAAAATGAATCCATAAAGGGCTGGTCCCAGACCATTGCACAATCCTCGGATTCCTGTTATCATTCCTTGAACAACACCTACATGTTTAAGGAAATCATTTAGCACATTATCCTACAAATGTGAAATCAATCTAAATTGAGATTGTTAATAGATTAACTAGCAACTTGCTCTCACAGTATTAAAAGCTACTGAGAAGCCATCAGTAGTCACCGCCCTAAGTGCAAGCCCAGACCTAACAGGGTAAACTCTGGGTAGCAAAAACACTAGGTTTTTGCCTATAAATCATCCAGGAACTCATTAAGCACATTAAAAGCCACCCCACACAGTTTGCTACTCAGTCAAATATATACTATTGAGTTTCATTTCAATTTCTTTAGTTTCATCTTGGCCTTTCCTTCCTGAGGGACCATTTTACTAAGTAACCACTGTCACTGTTCTACCCTCTTTTCTCTTATAGCCAGATACAGGACCCTTTCTCTGTTAGCATGCCAACAATGTTCCTACCACAAAAACTTTCTGTGTTTACTAATGTCTTGATAACTGAAGCTACAGAGTTTTAATTACAACAAACCCTAATGACGTCCTGCATACGTGTTGCTTTTATTGGTTGGTGAATAAAGCTATTTGGGCCAATAGCTAAGTAGAGTAAAATTAGGCAGGAAACCTGAACAGAGATAGAGGAGAGCACATGGAGTTGAGGAGACACCATGTACCTACCTACAGCCTTGTGGCAATGCACAGATGAATAGAAGTGGGTTAAATTTAAGATGTATGAGCTAGCTAGGTATACACCTAAGCCATTGGCCAAACATTGTAGTTAATATAGCTTCTGTGTGATTATTTGGGTCTGGGTGGCCAAGAAACAAAAGTGCAGTTTCAGTTTACAGCCTAAGGTACCTATCACAATATCAAAATGGCAGTGAAACTTCATTAGTAAATCAGGACATGAACGCGCACTGTCCCTCACAGGCTCATGTGTTGAATTTCAGTCCCTATTGGTACTGAATTGGTACTCCCCTATTTGGGGAGGCCCTCAAACCAGAACGCTGGGGTGAATTCTAGGAAATGTATTTTGTCCCTGACTTCTTCCTGTCTACTCTTTGTGGGCAGCTTCTATGCCTCTGCTGACATATTTTTCCCTCTGGGCCCAAAAACAATGAGACTAAGCAACCATGGACTGAACTCTTTAAAAAAAAAAAAAAAAACCTCTATAACCAGAGCTGGAGAGATGGCTCAAAGGCTAAAAGCACTGACTGCTATTCCAGGGTTTAATTCCCAGCACCCACATGCAGTTTACAACAGTCTATAAGTCTAGTTCCAGGGTATCCAACAACATCACAGAGACATACATGTAGGCAAAACACCAATGCATATTAAATAGATCATGCTGGGTGGTGGCGACGCAACTCGGGAGGCAGAAGCAGGTGAAGTTTAAGGTCAGTCTGGTCTACAAGAGCTAGTTCCAGGACAGGCTTCAAAGCGAAGGAACCCTGTCTCGAAAAAACCAAAATAAACGGATCATGAAAAAACAAAACTCTATAGTCAATATAAACCCTTCAAGCTGTTTCTGTCGGGTATTTTGTCACGACACAAACTCCACTCAGCCAAACATTCAGTATTGGAAAGACAAGGACAATAGCCACTGGAAATTAGGACCTCAGAATCTGCTTTCCCACGGGCAGCAAAGTTAGAAGACTACTTCGAGTGCCTATCAACTCACCCTGTTGATCAGCATCAGCAGTTCGTGAAACAAGGGCACTAACAGCTGGAAAGGTAATGCTAGACATGGCTGCGACTGCCCCAGCAGCCCACATCATCCTGTAATCAAAGCAGCAAAACAGAAATTAATACTGCTTCCATTTCACCTGTCAAATCAGACCAAGTCATCCTGACTGCAATGACTGGTACAGAAAAAAAGAAGTGTGCTTTCTCTGTTCCTCTAATTGGCTCTGGGCAAGTCATAGCATTGTGTACTCTGGAAACAGTAACTACCTGTTCACAAAGATGATGTGGTATTTTGTTGTAAAATTGGCTATTTGAAGATTATACATAAAATTAATAAGAAACATCAAGTGTATTTATAAATGTTGAAACCAGCAATCATCCAAAGTTCCCATGGATTTGTGTTTCGGCTTAAAGATCACTGACTGGATATAATCTCTATAAAGAGTAGTAAGCTGGAAGTTCCTGGCTTCTTTTTTGAAAGAAATACTTCACATTTGTGGGTCCTCTGCAAAGGCTGGACTGGAAAATACGTCACCCACTAAATACATTCTTAGTGTTTACTAATAATACCCAAGCCCAAGTGGTAGGCAGCCCAACCCGACCAACATCAGCCTGCAGGAAAGCAGCCTGCAGGAAAAGCTGAGTCTGGTGGGGAAGCCAGAGTGGAATGCAGTGGAGTGTGCTCACTCTCAACCTGCCAGTGGGGAACACTACAAAACTGGAAGACAAAAGAGATAGAAGGCTGTCTTTGTTGCCACAGAATTCTGTGCTGCTTCCTAATTTTTTTTTAAACTGATTCAATAGTTTAATAATCTCAAAAACATCTTTTGATGGGGTGTGGCTATGGGTAGGCTTCCCATGCCCTATACCATGCCGTGCATGTGTGGATAGCATTGTGGGTTAAATTCACACACACCACAAATGAGTGTCTATGCGGTTAGTGAAGCACAATTAATAAAAACTCAAGAGGGAGAAATTGGGGTTCAACCTGAAGATCCAAAAAGCAAAGCAGCCAGTCACTGGTTCTTACCTCGACCGCAGTCCGAAATGGCGATCCTGTCTCCAAGGAATCTCAGAATGAGACTGACTGAGAGTTGTCTCCTCCCGTCTTAAAATCCTCTCTAGGGCTGGGATTAAAGTCATGTACTGCCCGGTTACTATGAGAAATAGTGTGGCTACTGGGATTATAGGTGTGTGTCATTGCTGGCTGGTCTGTAAGGCTGGCCAATGTGGCTGTTTTACTTTCCTGATCTCCAGGCAAGCTTTACTTATTAAAATACAAGTGAAATGCCACTACAGATTGGAAGAGGATTGAGAGGCAGATAGTAAAGGCCTAAGGTGCTTAAAATACATTATGCAAATAAAGGAATATAAAAGAATATAAAAAAAATGAGAAAATGAACATTACAATATTTATACCTACCAAGGTTCTGAACCAAATCCATACCATGCCAGCTGCAATATTTGAAATCCCAGACCCAATAAGATGGTGTTTTTATTTCCAATTGACCTCATGAGTAAACTCAAGACTATAGTCTAGAAGAAAAACACACATATGATTACCACAAAGTTTTTTTTTTGTTTGTTTTTTGCATTTATTATTTACAGGAATTGCTTCTCTCCTTCAATGTAAGAGTCTCAGGGATTGAATACAGGTATTCAGACTTGTTGGCACATACCTTTACCCACTGAGCCATCTCGCTGGGGCATATCACAGAGTTTTTATAAAGAAAAACAAAAAAAGATGGTTTCTTTCACTCTGATGAAGTATCCTTTACACCAGTGTGGCTGTTTTCAGCAGTAATTGCCCCAGCTAGCTCAGAGCTCAGTGCTACAGGCTAACACATTCAGAATTAGAGCTACAGTACTTGAGTCCAGCTTTCTAACCCCTTAGGATACTTGCAATGAGGACCAATGCTGACAAAGAACTCTAGGCTCCTGATGGAGATGCCCAATACGTGACAGCATGAATGAAGCCTGAAGGCCAAGTGGTTTGAATGAGAATGGCTCCATCCAATCATCTGTTTTCAATACTTGGTCCCCAGTTGGTGGAACTGTTTGTGAAGTATTAGGTATGGCCTTGTTGGAGAAGGTAATGTCACTGGCGTGGGGCTTTGGGATTTCAAAAGTCCACAATCACACTCTGCCTCCTGCATGTGCACCAGATGGAAGCTCTTTCTACTGCTCCACCGTCATGCCTGCCTACTGGCTGCCATATTCCATGCCATGATAGTCATCAACTCTAACCCTCTGGAGCTGTGAACCCCAGATTAAACTCTTTCTTCTATAAACTGGCTTGGTCATGGTGTGTTATCACAAAAATACAAAAGTAACTAAGACAGATTGCAATCCAATAGCCCAGTATGACCCACAATTTCATCTAAAACATGCTGTTGAAACCATGAAGATTCTATGAAATGTATAAAAGTTTAGTAAGTATGATTTGGGAAAGTTTTAAGAGCACAGACTGGAAAAACAGGCTGGACTATGATCTTTGAGACCCTGTTTAAGTCTAATTTGGTTTTCTCTTGCCAAGTGGAGCTAACAGCAATTTCAGAATTCAACACTGGATGAAATAAGGCATTATACAAAGTGCCAAGAGCGGTCCCTGGCACAGAGGAAACATTTAATAAATGGTTTTGGGAGTAGATGGGCATTCCTCTATTTCAAATCTAAATGAAATCCAGCATGGATTGGGGCGTCAAAAACAATTTTGATATTCTAACTAAAGTTGAACACACTACACAAAATAATAAGTCTGTAGAAGTGGCACCAATAATCACTTTTTACTTCCTCACACAATAATTACAAAGTGTAAGTTGGAATTACTTAACATTTTCTGAGGTGTGGTAACAAGTGTCAGTATGTCTGTCTAGGTGTGGTGACTTGGGCTGTAATCTGAGCCTGAGTCAGGAAGAGAAATAAACTATGTTTGAGGTCAGTCTAGGCTGGCAAGATTTAAAATGAGTCCTTGCCTCAGAAAAGGTTCCTAGAAGAACTTTTAGATAATATCCCACTACCACCATACCAAGTTCCTGGAGGATCTGAGGACTCAGCTTTAAGCCTGGTAAAAGTGAAGAGCATACAGGATCGAGGCCCTGGGTCTGCCCACCCTGTGGGATTAGACTCTTTGCTAGCCAATCCACAAAATTTCCTGAGCAGCAGTCAGCCAGAAGTTCAACTTACTAAAAAACATCTGGGTAAAGCTAGTATTTAAATTTCAAACTTTATCTCCTCTAATAAGATTTTGTTATTTCCTTTTAAAGCAATACATACACACTTCCTATTGTTTATGTGTGGACATGGTGGACAGTATTACAGTCAACTTACACATTCAAAGAACTAGAAGCAAGAATTTCTGCTCTACTTATACAATGTATGAGAGACAGAATTAAGTTAATCAAAAGAAAACTTCTGAGTATACTCAAGACTATGTTAGGTCTTAGGCAGTTCATATGTCCAGGAATAACAGTCTTGGCTCAATTCAAGTTGAACTGTAAAAGGATTTCTGGTCATCAGATAAATGCCAGCATTCCTCAGAAACTTGTGAAAATGTTCCATCTTCCAAAAGGAGTCATTTCCCTTGCCTCTGGCAGAAGGAACCTATGGCTCAATATTTCTGACATGTGCCTGTGGCTGCATATCAAAGCTCATGCTGGCCTCCAGGCTCCCGCAGTCCACATAGCTAGCTTTCTGGCCCTCCCCTCCTCACCCCCAACTACTTACCCTCCTTACAACCACTACTTTCTATTCCCTCTCTGGCTATCTCTTGCTATTCCCACTTCCCTAGCCTTGGTCATGTCCACTCTGTTTCTTTTTCTCTCTGCTCTGGACTCTTCCAGATGCCTTTGGCTGCTCTCTTTCTTATCTACAATAAAAATTGTCCCCCTAATGGAGCAGCTATTTCAGTACTTTACTACGCCCCTTTGCATACACCGTGGCATCTAATTCTTGTGAAGGATGCAAAGTTTAAAGAACTGGAAAAGTGTGCTGAAGACTATCCCCAAACACAGCACTTCCATCTCAAAAGTCCTGCTTCCTCTTAAGGCTCTAGATCAGTGGTTCTCAATCTTCCGAGTGTTGTGACCTTTAATACAGTTCCTTATGTTGTAGTTATGGTTACCCTAACCATAAAATTTTTCTCCTTGCTACTTTGTAACTGTAATTTTGCTCCTGTTATAGATCGTAATGTAAATATCTGATACGCAGGATATCTGATGTGTGACCCTCCCAAATGGGTCACAACCCACATGTTGAGAACCACTGCTCTAGAGGCTCACAGGGCAGAACATGAGCTCTCATCATGCACCCCAGAGGGAAAGCACTGCTAAAACCCATTCACCTTGAGGAAGTTTCTGCAGCCTCAGATAAGAACACAGAAGGCTGGCACCATACACAGCTGGCAGGGGCTGAAGGGCCAGCTGTGTGCAGAGGCATGCAGTCTCTGGAATGTGAAGCTAAGGAAGCTGCTTATAAAGCAGCACCTTACAGTCCTTCACTATATGCAGTCAACTAGTAATTGTTGATTACAGAATTCATGTTTCTCAATTTAGAAGCCAGCAGGAACCAATACATCCTAATCCAGGAAAGGGTACAAAAAGAGACCCTGCGTTTACCCGACTCAGCAACAAAACATCTTGTGCATTGCGGGCCTGTATATGGTCTTGCAAGTGGGAACAAAAGGTGAATGTGCTTTCTTAAAGCCGTGAGGAGTCATTCAAGTCAGAAACAGAATCCAGAAACACAGGTCTCCTCCCTTCCTGGGGTCACATCCTGTGTACAACTACCAAGGCTGACTCGCTGCTATGAGAATCTCTCACACAAGACTAAAAGATCCTCCACACCAACAATCACTGTTTACCTGCGAGCTTACCAAGGGCTTCCTGGAGCCCTTGGGATTTACTTGCTAGCCTCCTTCCCTACCCATAACAGACCTCTACTTTCTTACTGAAACACAAATACTCTCACCCTTGGGGCACTATTCCCATCATTCAACCACTTAAAATTCTCTTCCTGCATTTATAGTCTGCATATCCTTGGCCAAATGCCACCTTGTACATCAAGCACTCCCCAAATTCCCATTACTAATAAAATAAAACCTTTCCAAGTTTCTCTACCACTTCTTCCCTTTCTCTGAAGTTTTTAATCATAACTAATGTTTCCAACAATTTACCTACATCATGTGTCATCCCCTAGAATGTAAACTAAACAGCAGGGATCGACTCCACTGTTCTAGCCTGTTGTACCATAGACATCCAGTGATATTTGTTGATGAGTGACTTCACAGAACAAGGAGTTCTGATAAATCAGTAACCTGTCATTCTTGTTATACACCACATATTCACTAATGTGTATCCACCCTAAAAACCTCATCAATTACTAGCTACACTAACATATTTTTGAACCTGTAGATCAGAGACCAGCACTTGGGAGGCAGAAGCAGAAGGATCTCTGTGAGTTAGAGGCCAGCTGATCTACATAGAGAGAGAAGAGTCAGCATGACATAGAGAGACCCCATCTCCAAAACAAAAAGGTTCATTCCCCAACATGCCATCACTGCATGAGGATGGGCTCCCCTCTATGCAATCACTCCAACTAACAGGAACTCACCTGTGCAATAATGGAAAGAATGCCAAGGACCGCTATAAAGGCTGCAACACTTTCTGGGGAAAATTTCATTATCTAGGTTTCCAAAACAAGTAAAATGAATGAAAAAGGAGCATAGCAAACATGTTAGTGTTACTATTTGTACATTAATATTAAATGACTAGAAACATGCTTATTGATGACTTTTAATTCTACTTTAATTTACTTATTATACATAAAGGATAAAGGATTCTTCAGAAAAATGGCTTTTCATATGTAAAATACATTCTTCTCCTTAACAAATCCCGTTTATTTAGCTATACTTAGCTACCAAGCACCCAAAATCACTTTACAAATAACTGCAACATGAGGCTGTAGGTTTTACCCCCAATACCAAAGATGGGGAGCAGAAATAGGTACTATGAACAGGAGGTTAAATTCTTGTTGGCCACTACACAGAAAAATCCCATTTCAAAAACAAAGTAAAACAAAACAAAACAAAAAAAAATTCTTGTTGGCTTCTTTTTATAAAATAATATTGTATTGGTAGGGTTTTTTTTGTTTGTTTGTTTTTGTTTTGTGGTTTTGTCAATTTGACATAAACTAGAGTCATCCAGGAAGAGAAAACCATAATTGAGAAAATGTCTCCATCAGATTGATGCCTATGCAACACTGTCTTGATTAATGCCTGATGGGAGGGTCCAGTACACTGTAGGTGGTGCCACCCTGGGGCAAGGAGGTCCTGGGAGGTATGAGAAAGGTAGCTGAACATGAACTTGAGGAATAAGCCAACAAGCAGCATTCCTGCATGGTCTGCTTCAGTTCCTGCCCTGATTTCCTTCGATGATGGACTGTAGCATGGAAGCCAAATAAACACTTGCCCCCCAAGTTGCTTTTGGCAAGAAGAAAGCGAACTAGGACAAGCATTCGTTTTACAGGTGAGTGCAGCTCCCTGAGATGAAGTGCTCTTCTTACAGCAAACATGACAAGTCCGCACGGTAGGGCCTTACCTGTCTGAGGTATAAGAAGAAGCTGGAGTACTGGCCTGCCTCTGGTAGGTAGGAGAGGAACACCGTGATACAGATCAGCAGCACTATGGAATCCTGGCCCACCTTTTTTAAAGACTAGAAGAGGAGAAACACCAACGTAAACTTAAGTCAAAAACTCACTACTAGTTTTGTCTTTACTTCATCCTTACCAAACCAGTCTAAAAAAAATTCCAAAATGTTCAAAAAATAAAAAATCTTTAGCCTTGTATGATGGCTCATGTTTATAATAGCAGAACTCAGGAGACTAATGCAGAATGATCTTAAATAATGGGCTAACTAGGGCTACACACTGAGAACCTGATTGTAATAAATATATAAATAAACCTTAAGATGCTTTCCCGAAAAAGCATCAGAAAGAAGTATTCATATCCCCCTGAATCAGGTATTCATTCTTCTACTGAGGAGAAACTTACTGCAAAGGGGTCAGCCTGTTCCCAGGAAATGGGAGCTCCCCAAGATGCTGGCCGCATCTTTTCAGGCAACGACTCTGGCACAGCCACAAGGATAAAACAGATGTCTAGCAGAGCTATTGCTGTAGCGAGGACCACCACTAAGCTGTCCCCATACACTCGTCCAAGGTAAGCTCCAATTGCAGGACTGGTGACTAAGCTGGCAGCGAACGTTGCTGAAACCTGCAATCAAAAACAGAAAGTGGGGGATCATCTGATATCCCCCTGACAGTACCCATTCACCATCCTCCTTTACAAGCCAGCTGCAGTTGCGCTCTTCCTGTCCAAGCCTGCAGGAAGATCTTGTTTAAGAAGATGTACTAGCCTCTCAAACGTTTTCTTAAATTCTGGAGCCTTTTCTGCATGTACATCCACAGACAAATTCATAGGAAAACTGACCTGCAAACCAACAAGAAACTAAAAGCTCATTTAGCTGAGAAGCGAGGAGCCCAGAGCATTCCACATGCCCCTCCTGTACATCCTGCTCGTCCTCAGCACAGCCTAACATCACCCACTGCTACAAGGAGATCCAATTCCGTTGTGTTCTCTCTCATCAAAATTAAACAGATAATTAAATGTTTATTATGATACACATTCAAGCACCCATCAAGAAACTGTCACCGCTCAACAAATAAAATGTAGTTTATGCCAAACAATGGAACAGTGCACAGCAACATGGATGGATGAATCGGGTAAACCTTAAGACGCGCTAAGGGAAAGATCCTAGACATAAAGACTGTCTTATACTATGCAATTTGTATGGAATGTCTACCAAAGGCAAAAACACAGAGACGGGGTGTGCAGATTGCTGCCTGGGCTCAGGGTGGAGTGAGGACAGATGATAAATGGGTCTGAGAGTGTTCCCTGGGTTGATGGGAATATTCTAAAACCAGACAGCAGTGGTATCTCATTAGGGAGCCAGCACAGCAGGAGCAGAGCTTCAGTAGCCTGTGGGGCAAAGGGCACTTTCACTGTGCATATCAGATGAGCTCACACTTGCAAAGCAGTGAACAAAGGCCCAATCAGGGTTCCTTTGTATTTTATCCCTGTCAATTCTACCAGCTTATGACCATGTTTCTTTCTGGCAGAATGAGAAAGGACTACAAAGATCACTTTCTTCTTTCTCTAGATTCATATTATTTCTTTTTATTGATTGATTGATTGTTGTTGTTTTGAGACAAGGTTTCTCTGTTTAACAGCCCTAGCTGTAATGGAACTAGTTCTTGTAGACCAGGTTGGCCTTGAACTCACAGAGATCCATCTGCCCCTGCCTCCCAGTGCTGGGATTAAAGGTGTGCGCCACCACTGCCTGGCTCTAAATCCACACTATCACTATGTCAGTATCATTTGCTGGATCATGTCTTTAAAGATGGGAAATTCTTCACTTGGCCTTACCCCAAACTAAGAAGTGACTTTTTGTTGCTTTTTCTTTTCAAAGGGTCTCTCTCTCTCTCTCTATATATATATATAGCTCTGGCTAGCCTGCAAATTTCTATGTAGACCGGTCGGGTCTCAAACTCACAGACACCTCTGCCTTTGCCTCCCAAGTCCTGGGATTAAAGGTATACATGAACATACCAGGCTTGGAAAATTTTGAATGAAAAGCTCTGGCTAGCCTTGTGCAGTAGTTTTTGTCTATAATGCCAGTACAGAGACAGAAGTCAGTCAGTCTGGGCATAATAAGGACCTATCTAGAAAAGAAAAGGGCTTCGGCTGGGGAAAATCTAGTTTCTTCCATATAACCCTAAACTCCAACTATATTATGGTGATGGTTAGAAAACTGTACGAGCTTACTAAAACCCACTGACTACACACATTCAGTGCATGAACTTTACTAAAACCCACTGACTATGCACATTCAGTGCATGAACTTTACTAAAACTCACTGACTATACACATTCAGTGGATGAACTTTCAGTATACTTCAATAAAGCTGGAGTTTTTCTGTTTGTTTTTAATCCTGGTTATCATCAATTTTGTTATCATTTTTAAAGGTTTAACCCTAGAACTGAAACCATTTGTACTTTTTATGAGTTTCCCCTACGTATTCCCTCACCTTCTCCAAAGCCTCCCAACACCATTTTTTGCAATACTTCTGAATTAGAAATCAGTCTTTCATGGAACTAAGAGTCAATGAGATACAATACTCAGTCCTTATTTATCACACATGTATCTCGTTATTTGCTGAAACTCATCCCTGCCCTATTTCTAGCTATTTAAATAACAGTACATTAGTATGGTTATGGTGGCCATTTTATTCCTAGGTTGAGGAGAACAGACTGCAATTAGTCACTAGACCTATTCAGGTACTGACAACCACCTGCCTGTGAGCCACATGAGCTAAGAAGGTATTGCATTCTTTCTTTTCTTCAATTTATAAGGTATGTATGTAGGGAGGGTGTACCATGGCACACATGTGGAGGTCAGAGGAAAACCTGTAGGAGCCAGTTCTAACCCAGTCCATCAGGCATGGTAGCAAGCTCTCTTACCTCCCGAGACATCTCTCCAGGTCTGGTTGTTACATTCTTAGAGAGTTGCGGATATACACACACTAACATAGACAACACAATGGAATAGAAAATGTACATGCCTCACAAAGCCTCAGAAATGGTTTACTGAACCCTGACCCAGATGCTAGCCTATTATACTTTAGATTAATTCAATGAGTTACTAAATGAGTAGCAATTATATTTCCTTATTTTTAGAATTCCAATAAAAAAAACTGACAAGAATACAACCATTTAAATGCTGACACCATTTATAGATATTCCAAATGGTAACTGTCAAAGCTTATATGGCTCTAGGCGTTCATGTAATCGTGTTTAATTAGCCAAGGCCAATTAGTTATGTGTCAGCTTCCTTAATCCTGAGTTACAGGCATGTACCATAACAACTTTGAAAAGACTTCTAAATACAATCTAATGAGTAATTATAAATTAGCACTTCCTGCAGAAAGGGACACTTAATACAAGGTATTCTGTAGCAGGCACAAAAGACTGCTGGAAGAGAAAAGTATACATACCAGACCATAAGCCATACTTCGTTCATGTTCTTGAGTTATATCTGCTACATATGCAAATACAACAGAGAATGTCACTGCAAAAACTCCAGAAACAGAGATCACTGCAAAGTACCACCTAAGAATGAAAGGCAACAAGAAAAAATTAGAACAATCACCATTACTTAAAATGTTCCTTCATGTCTATTAGTTACAGTAAGAATGGCGCATTTCAGCCAGAAACTTTCTAGGACAATGCAAGAATGAACGCATCTATAATCCTAGGCCAGTTACTGTGAAAGTGTATGAACAGCAACAAGCTAAAAACTAATGTCTCACTCTTTATAACTTTCTATCCAAGTATCGTACAGAAACAAAATCCGATAACAGACTGACAAACAAGCCACTGCACGTTTACAGTGAGCCTAAACAGAGCTGCATTGCTTCCCTTTGGTTGTTTTTGGCTCTTCAATTGTTAGTGAAACAAACTCTTTAAACTGAAGAAACCTGAATGGCAGTGTTTATAAAATTAAGATAGTTACTACAAAGAATAAACAAGGGGTTGGGGAGGTGGCTCAGTGGGTAACTAGCTTGCTGCACAAGCACCCATGTAAAAATGGGTGTAGAGGTGAGCATCTATAACCCCAGCTCTGGAGCATGGAGACATGCAGATCCCAGGAGCTCAATGGCCAGTCAAATCCAGCATAAAGAGCATGTTTTCTGGATTTAGGCTCTGCCTCAAAAATCACAGTGGAGAAATAATTGACACTAACAGCCCAGTATTAATACTCTCTGGCCTCCACATGAATCCAGATGGGTGAGTGTACACTCACTCACACACACATTTTGAAAGACAAACTGTATTTTACTAAAAATGACTCCAAACTAGTCAGCTAATAGTAAAAATAAAAAAAACCTATTGTAATGGCGACATTTAGTTTTCTTAAGTCATGCTTAATCATTATAAACTTCCATGTTATCATTCCACCAGAACATTACTGCTACTAAATGTTTTCAAACACACTCCTTTCCAAAATCCATTTTTATTTTTAGCTCTTCCCCTAGATTCCTTTGGTAAGATTTCACTTGCATCTTTAGTATTCATCAAAAGCTTGGTTTTCAAAGCTTGACTCTTAACTTATTAGAGAAGACTGTTATACAAATCCCCTAAATTATTCTAGATACTGGAAATACACATCTACACTATAGAATAGAAAGAGCACAAAAGAATCAATGTACAAACACACAACTATTACCCTGCTAGTTCAGGGCATTTGCTCTTCTTTTGTGTATTTGAACTTGTCCTCTTTCTCAAGTGAAAAATAAAACACACACACACACACACACACACACACACACACACATACACACACACACACACACACACACACACGTACAGGGTTTCTCTGTGTAACCCTGCTTGTTCTGGCACTTATTCTGTAGACCAGGATGACCAAAGAAGAAAGAAGTCGGGAGATCACCTGTCCCTGCCTCCTAAGTGCTGGGACTAAAGGTGTGCCACTTCCCTGGCTATAATCCTAATTTTTATCACAGAGGCTAACATGTTCTTCTAACAGAAGCATACATATAACAGAAGCAGAGATATACATTATGTAAGTAAAAGCTGGATTTAAGAGAAGATGGCGTTAAAGGCTGTGGTGCATGTAACACTCTTTGGGGCTGAGCAGGATTTAGAGGTCAAGTCCAGTTTGTAAAACAAAACAAGACATATCAAAAACAAAAAAGTGGGGATGGAGAGATGGCTCAGTGGTTTAGAGCACTTGACTACTCTTCCAGAGGTCCTGTGTTCAATTCCCAGCAACCACATGGTGGCTCACAACCATCTGTAATGGGATCAGATTCCTTCTTCTGGTGTATACATAAATTACATGAATAAATAAATTAAAAACAAAAAAGTTTGTAGCCATGCTGTCCACAGAGCCATCTTTGGTTACACGATAGCTCAGGCTTCAGTATTGCGAAGACAGCTTAGAATGGGAGACTGGCAAAACAACGCCTTCTTCACTGTCACTCACACTCAAGCTCTAGACTGTTAGCCCCAGAATCTTTTTGATATGAAAAGAAAAACAAGTTTTGAGCAACAGATTTTTGTGCAATCATTTTGGGCTTTACTAGTAAAATTCATTCCTAATTAACAGTGATGAACTGTACAAAATCCCTACTTAAGAATAGAAAGGTAACACCTCTCTCCAGTCTCTAAAATACTGTTTTGAAATTTGGGCTATGTAGCCAGGCAGTGGTGGCGCATGCCTTTAATCCCAGCCCTTGAGAGGCAGAGGCAGGTGGATCTCTGTGAGTTCAAGGCCAGCCTGGTCTACAAGAGCTAGTTCCAGAACAGGCTCCAAAGCTACAGAGAAACCCTGTCTTGGAAAAAAAAAAAAAAGAAATTTGGGCTATGAAATCCTAAAGCATGTTTGCTGATGGTCTAGATGCTTCCAATAGTAGCATCTAATTCTAAATCCTCATGACCATTACTTAGGTACTATTTTTTTCCCCTTGAGCCTCATCTGTATTAAAGAGTAATATACTAAAGAATAAAATTAAAAAGACTCGGTTCTCCTAGGCCAGGAGGGATAGGGGTGGGCCTTGGACTTCCAACAGGGCAGGGCACCATGCCCTCTTTCAAGGAAGAAGGGGGAGGGAGGAGGGGTGAGGGGTAGTGGGAGGGGACCGGGAGAAGGGGAAGAAAGGAAAAAAAATTTTATTTCTTTAATTATGTTTTTGAATGGAAAAAATAAAACAAAACAATGTATGGGAAAAAATGAAATTGCAATGACAAATTAAATTTTCCTAATATAAAAAAAAGAATAAAATTAAAATATACACTGATAAGTAAATTGGCCAAGAAAAGTAAAAGAAATGAAGAAGCCATTAAGAAAATACTAACAGTTGGGCCGTGGTGACTTTAATTCCAGCCCTCGGGAGGCAAGGCAGGCGGATCTCTGTGAGTTCGAGGCCAGCCTGGCCTACAAGAGCTAGTTCCAGAACAGTCAGGGCGAGAGAGAAACCCTGTCTCGAGGAAGAAAAAAAAAAAACCAACAAAACAAAACAAACAAACAAACAAACAAACAAAAAACCAGGAAGAAAGATAAGAAAGCAATAACAGAAATAGTTCCTTAGCTGCTACACAGAACCGAGCATGTACATACCAGGGGCTGATCTTCATTAGAGGAATAGGGGCACATGTGAAGAACACTGTTAGCAGCAAGAAGGATTTCCGGCCCCAAACATCAGAAAGAGCACCAATAAGTGGGGCACTGAGGAATGACAACAAACCCTACAAGTTCAAGTTAAAAAAAAAATGCTGTATATACATGAACCAAAAATAAACCACCTTGCTATAACAAAAAAAAAGTAATTTTACCTCTAGAATAAATAAATCATTAAACTTTCAATCAACAGTAACTTATTTCTTGCCTACACATTGTTTTAAAATTTCCAAAGGTTGGCTAGATCATCTACTGGCTTCTGCCTGAGCATTAAATATGAAATGCTAATGTACTTCCAAGTACAGGAACTAAACCAGCAACAGAAAACTATCATGGGCTAGTTACCTATACTGTTATACTGGTAAGGAGACTATTGATGAAGGGTTTGGGAGTAAATTCTTTTTCATACTATCCTTATTGTTTAAATTTGTATTCTTTTAAAGGTTTATTTAATTAATGTATATGAGTGCTCTATCTTATGCCAGAGGGGCATCAGATCCTACTATAGATGGCTATGAGCCACCATGTGGTTGCTGGGAATTGAACTTAGGATCTACTGATGGAGTAGCCAGTGCTCTTAACTGGGGACTGGAGCCATCTCTCCAGTCCCTAAATTTGTATTGTTATAGGAGCACTGAAACCTCTGGAACAAGAATTCTATTATAAGACAGGAAATATAAAATGATTATACACAGCTGCCTATATCTAAATCAATCTTATATAAAACTGATAGTGCAAAAAGAATAAATACCCCAAATTATAGGCTATATGTTATAAAAACTTCTAACTCAGGGATTTGGCAAGCAGTATACAAAATAATATATAAAGTTATGCATGTATGTATATCCATGTGTACATGGGCAAACAGACAAATAATTGATCATACCTTTACTCCTTGAATTAGGCCATTCATCAGAAATGTATGCTTAGGGAAGGTTTCATGCAATACCTTAAAAAATAAAAAGCACATGTTATATTTTAGTCTTGGTAAAATTTCTACATTAATATTTTCAAACAACCCCTCCTCGGTTTTTCAAGAAAGGGTTTCTCTGTGTAGCTGTCCTGAAGACACTCTGTAGACTAGGAATTGAACTAAGAGATCTACCTACCACTGCCCAGCTCAAGCAACCTTTCCTAATATAATCTAGTTTTATTTCACATGAATTTCCAGATTAGCATGGTGCTATGAAATCTTATAGATGGAGCGACTGAGCTCTTACTTGACTTGGAAGCCAATGCTTCATTCACAGTGCTGCCTGCTTCTGTAAAAACAACAGGGAACGGCCACAAGGGGAAGAAACGCTGTTACAGTTACGGATATCTTGCAAGAACTAGAAATCTTCCCTTTCCTTTAGTTCCTCTTCTGGTCAACAACAAGAAACCTCAGAAAACATACTCATTGTAAATACAAACGAGAAACTTATAAGACTGGGGTACAGCTCCGTTGTAGAGCCCTTGCCTGGCATGGACAAGGTCCTGGGTTTGACACCTGGTAGAGGGATAGAAGGAAAGATGAGGGAAAACAAGTCAAATGTGAATTAAAGCTCATTGATGAGAAAATCATGTTTGTTTGTTTGCTTTTAAATATTCAAGATTTTGAATCAGCAGATCCCAAACAAGGGGCCTTATGTTTTATCACAACTTGGAGAGGAGTAGAAGGGAAGATACTCCAGTATCTACTAAGTCAGCAGCACTGGCTCTCCATTATTTGTTGGGGATAATAATAATTGTCTGACTTCAAAATAGCAAAGTTACACCTGGAGGTTGTAGGACTCTTGATAATCATGCATGAGGCCCTACACCAATCCTACACCAGTAAGGAAGGAAAGAAGGAGGGAGGGAGGGATGAAGGTAGGGAGAGAGGGAGGCAGGCAGGCAGGCAATGCTAGCTTGAGATATCTTTTTCTTTTTCAATGAATTTTTTTTTAATGTGTATATGTTTGTCACATGCTTGGGGGTACCCTATGGAGGCGAGAAGAGAATGTTGGGTCTCTTGAAACTGGCATTTGCAGGAGGTTTTAAATGCCCAACATGGGTGCTGGGAATTAAACTAGGGAGCTCTGAATGAGGAGCAACTGCTCTTAGCTACTGAGCCCTATCTCCAGCTGAGATTATCTTTGTGTCAGTTACAATAAAGACCCAAGGACTGAAGCATGGATTCTGCATTCTTCAACATGTTATACTTGAGCCCTTAAACCATGTTATCAGAACTGCACTTACCCAGCTCGTGTGAAGAACTAATGATACAGTTAAGTAAATTAGTTGTATTTTTTAAAAGGAAAAGGATCTCAATCAAAATGTACCAAGTTAGTATACTTATAACTCTAAGTACATTACTGAGAGACCCATTCTAACTTTAATTAAATGATAGTTTATTATAAACAAAAATCGATTATTTGAAGATGATTATAGCCTGTGTATTCAAAGTACCCACGTGAAACATCAATATTTAGGCACAAAAAGCAACTGTTATGTAGGTGTAGATAAATCTGCCAAACAATATGGACTGTAAACATTTTTCAACTCCTGCATTCTCCTTCCATGGTCATTTAATTTTTCTATGAACAATCTTTGAAGCCTCCTGAGTGTACAATGACCAAGCTTGTGAACTTGCACAAGTAAGCCAACTGCTTCCAAGTTCTCTTCTAATGGGCTATGACGATGACTCCATTGTTAAGAACATTCACAGATTGCTCTTCCAGGGGACCCAGAATGGATTTCCAGGACCCACACGGTGGCTCACACCATCTGTAAATCCACTTCCAGTAGACCTAATACCTCCACCAGCACCAGGCATGCACATGTTGTACTACATACAGTTAGGCAGAACACCCATACACCCAACATTAAGAAAAAAAGTCTACTCTAAGATTCTGTAAGCTATAGACTAATTATTCTTTTCAAGACAGACTCCTCCATAGCTGAGAACCTGTCTCTATTTCCTTTTCCTGCACTGACAGGAGGAAATTAACCATCTTCCATGGTTCCAAATCTTGGAAACATAGGTAACATCCCTTTTAGTCTTTGTAGCTCTTGAGCTCAAATGAAACTTGTCTTGGGAAAACAGAGCTACTCAATTTATCTCAAAATAATTATGTTGAGTAATATGGGCCCTGAATTTCACCTTCCCTAAACCTATCAGTGTAAAGATCTCTCTCCTCTACCCAACAGTGGTGATTAAGCCTCTACTTGGACATATTCAATGACAAGCCCATTCACACACCTGAGCCACCACCCAGCTAAGGGCTATGTAAAGGTTGGAAGAGGTAGCTAAAGCAGTAAGTATAGGTCACTTCTGCAGAAATGACCAGTTAGTATTAGTTAACCATGGAAAGGAAAACAGGCCGTCTGCTATAGAAAAAGTGACGTGCACATTAAAGATTACTTACCACCAGAGTGGGTGCTGTCAGTAGTCCCCAAGCAAAAAACTCCAAAAAGATGACAATAACCGCATGATAAACACTAGGGGAGCCTATTCCTTGAGGCTGTAGAAAGACATTGTTTCAAACATTAAAAGAGTAATGGTGAACTCTTGAATAACTAACGGTGACGATAGTCAACACTAAGAACATACAGCATGCACTACCTAACAATGGGGATAGTTAGTTTAAACTGCTGTTTGGACTCTTCAACCAACTTGAATATTTGATGAGGATTTGCATGCAAACCAATATATACCACTTCCGAGGCTTTCAAACACATTTAACAGCCGTGTGCAAAAGTTGAGGAATTTAGATTTTTGTACGTGCTGAAATGCTGCATTGCTCTTGATACTGTCACAAGGCATCATCATTAAAACAATACATATATCTCCCAAACCTACAGAATTTAAGGCCCTATACCCCCATTCCAAGCAAGAAATTAGAGGAACCTGAAATTTCGGGGAGGGGTGTTGAAGGACCATGGCTAGGAACCACTTTATGTAAGATCTCAATTGTTCAGCAAACATCAGCGTATAGTCTATGCAGAAGTTCTAAGACTATAAAAGCACAACACTCCCAGTTCTCAAAGTTCACAGCCTAAAAAAGACAAATATAATTGCATCCATTGGCTTACAGGTAACTCAGAGAGAGATAAGCAGGGTGCTGGATAGATACGAAGTATCCTGAAAGCTCATGAACTGCAGACTTGGTCAACCATTGGTAGTCCTACCGAGAGGAAACCAGTTCATGAAAGAGTGAGCTTCATCAGCAGCATGTTACTCCATCGTTGAGTACATAGTGAACAGACCATATGAGGAAGTAGTACTTGGTTGGGGAAACTAATCCTATTGATGGATACACTAGCCCCTTCTTGTCTCTCTATCTCTCTCTACTGCCTGTAAACCTAAGATGAGCTGCTTTGCTTTACCACATAAACTCAGCTATGATGCTTCACTTAATCATGTGCGTCCCAACACAGCAGAGCTACAGATTATGGCTTGAAGCCTCTGAAACTGTTATAGAAAATAAGTCATGAAGTCGTTTTCCCAGACATTTTGTCACAATAAAGACAAGCGAACACACATACAGGTTAAGAAGAAACTCCAGGGGCTGGAGAGATGGCTCAGGGGGTTAACTACACTTGTTATTCAGGTGACCTGGGTTTGACTCCCAGCACCCACCCATCTGTACTGCAGTTCTAGGGGATCCAATGCCCTCTTCTGACTTCTGCAGGCACCTGACATGTCAAAACACCCATATGCATAAAATAAAAAAATTTAAAAAAAAACTAGCTGAGCATTGTTTGCTCACGCCTTTACTCCCAGCACTCAGGAAGCAGAGTCAGGTGGATCTCTGTGAGTTCAAGGCCAGTCCAGTCTACAGAGCAAGTTCCAGTATGGCCCAGGCTACATAGAGAAACCCTGTCTTGAACCCCCCCAAAATGTGTGTTTTGGGGAGACAACTCCAGAGCCCAAGTGGGCATACAATGAATGTCGCAGTATATCACTTTCTTGGGTACAGAAATTAATTTATTTTTCTTTTTGTATCCTAAGGCATATCAGAGTGACTGGTATATAATATCGAATACCTTGATTCCTACTGACAACTATCATGTGGTTGCTAGGTGACACGGGGTAGCCTACACACACTCCTGGACTATCAGTAGCTCAACTTACTGTTTTCAAGTCTACAACAGAATAAAGGCAATATACATTCAGAAGAAACAGACTTCAAATGTTGTTTTCTTTCCAGTGTTTGTGATATACAGCACAACACTCTAAAGATATTCCCCAGGCAGCTATGTAAACTCAAGGGCTAACAGCTATAAGTTCAGTAGCATGCAAGATGCTAGCTAGTAGTGCCCTGCGTGACACTGCTGCCAAGACCTCAGCTCAGACTTGCAACTGTGTTATGATCTGCAGTGCTTTCTGCTCTCACAGAAGACTGCCTTAATTATGGAAAACAAAGACTTTACTAAGTGTTTAATTTGTATACTTCTTTTATACACTTGTGTATCAGAGTGCATAAATTCCTCAGGAGAAAAGGGGTCTCAAGTGGAAAAGGTTTATTAAGGAAGACCCATTTATTGTACCCCTTTTTAATTAGTGGGGAAGGTGTGGCTATTCCATCAAGTTAAGCAGCAATATTATAGGAATGCCTACAAACTGAACTCATTAAGAAGGTAAAACTAAAGTTTACAAACAGCTAACTAGATCCAAGTGGCCATCAATATCTAGGATGGAGGCTAACTTCAGGACTTGTTTTAGTGTCACAATGCTTCACTCATTATTTTAAAAAACATTTCACGAGCTGGGCGGTGGTGGCACGCACCTTTAATCCCAGCACTCGGGAGGCAGAGAGAGGAGATCTCTATAATTTTGAGGCCAGCCTGGTCTACAAGAGCTATTTCCAGGACAGGCTCCAAAAATGCTACAGAGAAACCCTGTCTCAAAAAACCAAAAACACATTTCACATAGGGGAATCCCTAACTGCCTCTATACCTTGAAAAAGTCATGCCACTATGAAAGATAAGAAACGACATCTGCTTTCAAAAGACAAAACCGATTTTGGGGATCTTGATGCACCCTCGCTAAAAGCAGCAACTCTTTAGTTTTGAAGGCTAAGCATCAACTTCAGAGGCCCGCACATGCTGGACGAGTAAGTGCTCCACAACCAAGCTAGTTTTTTACTCACACTTTCAACTTGAAACCATGCTAATGACAATTTGTGCTTTTTAAATAATTGTATAATTTTAAATCATCCTTGTCAGAACACTACTTCAGAAAAGCTGTTTTATTCAAACCTCAAACTTTTGGCAGCCACAAACAAGTTACATTACAATAACCTGCAACTTTTGGCAGATACCATTATTATATTAGAAAGCGGTACTCCTAATGATATTTGTTTGAACAAAATACATAATCTTAGAAAAGTACTTGCTAATTTATCCACATACGCCCATCTAAAGCAAATGCTGAAGGATAAGCTATAGAGGTGCTGCCTGCCACACACCTACCAAAGACAGTGCAGCTGGTACTCCATAGCCAGAGATTTTGTAGCCATTGATTCAACTAACTGCACATCTAAACTAATGTCCTATTGAACACGAGTGGGTATTTCATCATCACTCCCCTAAGAAATATAGTATAACAGCCATCATGCAACAGTGACACTGCACTAGATACCACAAGTAATCTGGAGACAAAGGAAGTATACAAGAGGCTGCTTATCTACTATATACAAATAGTAAGCCACTTTATTTAAGTGGATTGAGAATTAACATTTTCTGGCATGGGAGAGGAGTCCTGAAACCAATCCTGATGATATGGGAGGCAAAAGGAAATAAACATCCTTAGAGCTGTTTAACAGATATCTGGGTCTATAAAGATCCTCTGTCCTCAGGCAATAGCTTGAGGCCATTGTTCTCTGTGGCGTAGAACGTGCTGGGGACTGGGTCTAGACACTGACCATTCTCATTAAAAGCAGAAAGAAAGTGTGAGGACATGGTTGGGTGGCAGTCATCCTCCACAGTAGAAGGTAGAAGAGGTAAGAGGAGAATATCTGGAGCTCTGCTTCTCTGAGCACAATTCATTTTGCAAACAACATTGCAACTACTTTTTAGGTATTTCCAACCAAGCAATTCCCATGAGACAGCAGCACGCAAAGGCTAACATCGCCTCCAACTCCAAGAGATCCAACACTGGCCTCCATGGGCAATAAACACATGTGGTACACAGACACATGCAAGCAAACACTCATACACATTATTATTATTATTTTTTGGTTCTCATTTTTTATATGAGACAGGGTTTCTCCCTGGAACTGCCCTAACTGTCCTAGAACTTGCTTTGTAGGACAGGTTGGCCTTGAACTCACAGGGATCCTCTTGCAGAAACAAGAGGGCTAGAACTAAAAGTGTCCACCTTAAATGTTTTAAAATAAATCTCTAAAGTTGTCTGGCACAGTGGTACACCTCTAGAATCCCAGCATCTGATACAAACAAAAGGACTGGAAGTTTAAACTATCCATACCTGCATAGTGAAGTCCCTGGCCAACGCGAGAGTCTATCTTCTTAAGTTACTATCCAGAACTACACATTTTCATGCATATACAGATATGCGTTATAGGCTAGATCTGCATGTGACAGAGAACGCACATTTTTTCCCCGAGTTTGGGTCACCTCTCTTAATATACTCTCTGGATCCTTCCATTTTTCCCTTATAATACAATATTCCACTTTGTATATAGAGCACATTTTTCTTACCCTTTCACCTGCTGGTGGACATCTAGGTTGTGTCCATTTCTTTGCTTTCAAGAACATGAAAGTTTACAGTGTACGTATGTCAGTACAGTGTAACATTTAGAAAGAAGGCTAAGAGAAGGTAATACTAGGTGATGAGGAATTGCAGGCAAAGGGACACAGGAGTCACAGAAGAGGATATAAAGCTACTTTTCTAGTTTCAATTGTCGGATTGGTTTTTCTGTTTTTCTTTTTCCTTTTTTGAGGCAATGAAAGGCATTAAAATGTACCAGACGGTTTCAGCTGGTAAAAACACCTGCTGCAACAAACCCCAAGGACCTATATAAAGATGGAAGGAGAGGTAAAGGTGGAAGAATAGACTCCTGAGGCTTTTCCTCTGATCTCCACAAATGCACAGTGGCACACGTGTGTGCACTCATGTACACATGCTCACACACTCATAAATAACAATAGTAATAAATAATAATAATATAGATAGCGAAAGTACAAAACCTTAATGGACACTCCTCAGCTTTTGAATGGCCACTCTAACTGTATAGAAATTCACCGGGATGTGTAGTTACAACTGGGGAAGCATTTGAATGGTTACCTTAATCTTGCTGTGTAATGATTTCATTTGTGGATTCACTACAATGAAGTGATTTTATGTAATACAAAGAACTATCTAGTTTATCAGTGGTCTAAGTCCATGTTTTTAATCCCTGTGTTTAAAAACACCAATGAAGATCTTAGAAGAAAAACAAGTGAACTTGGGCTGGAGGGATGGGTCAATGGTTCAGAGCATTTGCTTCCTTTCCAGAGGACCTGGGTTATATTCCCAGAACTCACACAATGGCTCACAACCATCTGTAACTCCAATTCCAGTTCCATGGAATCCAATGTCCTTTTTGGCCTCTTAGGGCACCAGAGCACATAGCTTACAAACATACATGCAAGCATACAGACATGCACACACAGTAAACATAAGTAAGTCTAAGAAAATAACGAGTGTACTTTAAAAATCTAACAAAAATTAAATTTTAATAAAATATATAACTCATGTGAATAACTGTAGCTCACATCCTTTAACAGGAGTGTTATAGTTAATTTACATCACAAAAGATAACAAATAGCAGGATGCATTCTCAACTGTCACCTTCCCTTTCCTGTGTCTGAGACAAGGCTCCGCACAGCTCAAACTAACCTCTGCTTCACAAACCTCTGCCTCACCCTCAACCATTCTCAGTTTTACTTCTTTATCTTAGAAACTTTAATATGGTCACCATGTCTTTATATGCAACAAAACTCAGAGCTAAGAGTTTTACTACTATGTACAGACCCTTCAAAAGCAAATTCACCTATGCCGTCATTACTTTCACTGGCAAGATGGCAGTCAATAGATTACACAGACATAATTTTGTGTATGTTTGTTTTTGTTTTCCGAGACAGTGTTTCTCTGTGTAGCCCTGGATGCCCTGGAACTTGCTCTGTAGACCAGGCTGGCCTTGAACTCACAGAGTTCTTCCTGCCTGTCTCCTGAGTGCTGGAGTTAAAGGCATACGCCACCATCGCCTGGCTCACAGGCATAATTTAACATACAGTAACTTACTCTGCAGTTACTTATGCCTACTCTTAACTTTGAATACTAAATAGGGATAAACTCAAAAGTGTTTCTACTAAAATCAGAAACAAGAAAAGGGTGTCTACTTCCTTCGCATCTTCAGTACAGTACTTGAAGTCTTAGCTAGAGTAGAAAGATAAACAAAAGGGAAACAAATAAGGAAAAAGTCAAGTATTCCTAATTGCAAAACATATAATTCTTTAAACTGAACCCTGATAAACATTTTCATTAACATACAAAAATTAGTAACTTTCCTATTTATTTATTTATTCCATTTATTCATTTATTTATTTTTGGTTTTGAGACAGGGTTTCTCTGTAGCTTTGGGGTCTGTCCTGGAACTTGCTCTGTAGACCAGGCTGGCCTTGAACTCACAGAGATATGCCTGCCTCTGCCTCCCGAGTGCTGGGATTAAAGACATGTGCCACCACCGCCTGGCTAACCTTCCTATTTATAAATAATAATGTTCTGAGAAAGAAAGCAGGAAAACAATCCCATTTACTGTTGTTTCAAAGTAAATAAATACACAGGGGCTGGAGAGATGAATCAGCAAGTAAGATCACTAGCTGCTCTTGCAGCGGATCCAGGTTTAATTCCCAGCACCCACACAGCGGCTCACAACCAATCTCAGGAGATCCGATGTTCTCTTCTGGCCTCTGAGAACACCAGGCAGGAATGTGGTACACATACATGCAGGTAAAACACCTATACACATACAATAAACACCTTGGAGTAAATATAACTAAAGAAGTAAAAAAAACTATATTTGAAAACACTGAAGAAAATAATCTAAGTGGACACTAGAAAATAGAATGACATTTCATGTTCATTGATTATAAGAATTAATATTGTGAAAATGAACATCCTATTAAAAAAAATCTACAGAGTCAATGCAATCCCCATTAAAATTCCAATGCCATTCCTCAAACGAAAAAGACCAATGCTAGGGCATAACGATACCTGATCTCACACTATATGACAGAGACAGTTAACAAAAAACAGGATGGTATTGGCACAAAATAGGCAAATAGTTAAACAGAAATGAGAGTCCAGAAATAAACCTACACAGTTACAGCCACCTAACTTTCTGACAGATGCATAAAAATGTACCAGAGAAAGGGGAGCCTCTTTTAACAGATGTTAAATTTCAAATCTACAAGAATGAAACTAGATCCCTAGATCTCACCTTGCACAAAAATCAATTCAAAATGAATCAGACCTGACTGAACCTGCTAGGGGAAAGCGCTTCAACACAGATGTGTAGGCAAGGATTTTCTAAAAATGACATCAATAACACAGGGGAAAACTGTCAAGAATTGGCAAATGGGATTATATTAAATCAAGATGCTTCTGTAAAGCAAGGGGGAAAAAATCACTAGGGTGGACACAGCCTAGAAGGGGAGAAAATTCTTGCTAACTATACATCTGACAGATTAAGTAACAAGTAGAATACACAAAGAATTAAAAAACCTAAATAGTGTGCCAGGAGGTGGTGGCGCACACATTTAGTTATATGGGCAGAGGCAGGCAGATCTCTGTGAGTTCAAGGCCAGCCTGGTCTACAAGTGCTAGTTTCAAGACAGGCTACAAAGCTACAGAGAAACCCTGTCTCAAAAAAACCAAAAGAAGAAGAAAAACCTAAATAGTAAATCTTTTGTGGGATATTAGAACACGGTGTAAACATATATTGTGTGATTAGTGTAATAAAGAGGTGAATGGCCAATAGCTAGGCAGGAGCGGATAGGCAGAATTTCCAGGGAAAGAGAGAACTCTGGGAAGAAGAGAGGCAGGGAGATGCCAGTGAGGCAAGGAGAGGAAATAGGAGATGCAAGATGAAGAGAGGTAGTGTCATGTGGCAGAATGCATATTACAATAAATGAGTTAATTTGAGAGCTAAAGGCGAAGCTTTCATACTTAATAAGTCTCAGTGTTGTTATTTGAGGACTAGCAATCCAAAAAAATAGTTCAGTAATAAAATCAGTATCAGAAGATGACATACAATAAAAACAAGAAAAAAATGCTAAATCTCACGAATCACCAGCAAATGCAAATTTAAACTACACTGAAATTCCACCTCTCATCAATAAAACTGACACTCAGTAAGGGGTAAAAAAAAAAACAAAACTAAAAAAAAAAACCCAAAAAACAAAAACAAATGCTAGCTAGGATGCTGCCAAAAAAGAATCCTTATACACTGCTGGTGGGAATGTAAGGTACTCCAACCATTATAGTCATTAGTATGGAGGTTTCTCAAAACACTAAACAGATCTGCCACAAGACCAGGTCTACCACTCCTTGTTACTACTCAGAGGAGTTCAAATCAGCACATCACAGATATCTGCACATCAGTGCTTACTGCAACACTGTTGACATTCGTTAAGTTATGTGAGCCTAGCTATCCCTTAGCAGAGGAGTGGATAAAAAAACATAATATATATGTGAAATGCAATTATTTCAGCCATAAAGAACCAACATGGTCAGGTGGCATAGTACACACCTTTGATCCTAACATTGGGGAGGCAGAGGCAGGAGGAGGATCTCTGAGTCTGAGGCCAGTCTGGCTGGTCTACAGAGCAAGCTCCAGGACAGCCAGGGGTACACAGAAAAACCAAAAAAATCTAAAACAAAACAATAACAAAAAAAGTAACTAAAATGGTCTGCATTAAAAAAAAGGCATAACTACAGGTGGTGGTGGCGCACACCTTTAATCCCAGCACTCGGGAGGCAGAGGCAAGCGGATCTCTGTGAGTTCAAGACCAGCTTGGTCTACAAGAGCTAGGTCCAGGACAGGCTCCAAAGCTACAGAGAAATCCTGTCTCGAACCCCCCCCCCAAAAAAAGGTATAACTAGAGACATTGAATGAATTAAATGAATCTCAGGAGGACAAGCCGTTTTCTCTCATGTATGGTTTCTTAAATTTTATAAATACACAAAATCATGGATCTATTTATGACATGAAAGTAGAATTAAACTGACCAAAGAAGACCTGGGACGTGGCAAAATAAGGAAGGTAGGAGTATGGAAGCAATATGTCAAAGTACATTATATAGGAATGAAAAAGTTGTTATGTAACACAGTAATGGATACAAAGCAATAAATATTTTTAAAAAGGTAAAGTTGTATGTCTAAATGAAAAATAGCTTCAGTCTTTCTCAGGGGTGGTAGTGCGCGCCTTTAACCACATCACTTGGTAAGCAGAGACAGGAGAATTATCTGTGAGTTCAAGTCTAGCCTGGTCTACAGAGGAAGTTCCAGGACAGTCAGGGCTACACAAAGAAACCCTATGTTGAAAAACTAAAACCAAATCCAAATCAAAAAACTTCAGTCTTAATGTATTCCACAGTGGTTTTACCTGTGTTTGCCTGATAATTTTTTGCTTTCTAGTCATAGGTTAACACATTGTTTATTAATATGTATTTCATATATATGGCAATGTTACATTTATATAAATATATCTTTAATATATTTAGCATAAATATTAAATATATCTTCCCTTAGCTTAATAAGCTTAGTTAACTACTTAGAGAAATCTGGGGGAAATATAAAATCTACCAAGAAAAACATACCAAACCCCTTTAGAGTGAACTGATCCAGTTAAAACTTCTGATACGCACTGGGGACTGGCTCAGCCTAAAGTACTTGCTTAGCATTTGTGAAAACCTGGGTTCCTTTCGAGCAACCTCGACAAAACTCATACATACCATTACACAATTTAATGTGATTTAACCTTGGTTCTACCCTACTAAAGCTGCAACAAATAAGCCTTATCCAGACCTCAGAGCAAACGGAACACAATTCAAGGAGAAATAAACTAGTAACACACCATAGGGCATAGATGGCTCAATAGTAGCGTGCTTGTCTAGCATGTGTGAGGTCATGAGCCAATACCTAGTTCAAGTAAGTTTTGACCAACTTTTGCCAAATCACTAGCAATTTTTGGTTTCAACAATATGAGAATTGGTTGAACAACCTTAGAATATTAACCCTAAAATAATAAAAGAGAATCATACCAATCACTGAGCAACTAAGTCAAATACGTTCAAAGATTGCCAGAGTCTCAGATGCCTACCTGCCTCTGAGTGAATCCAATGTAATATATCTTATCTTTAAAGGCTGAGACTGTAATGTCAACAGCGACAGCTCTACAACAATTCACAAGCAAACACACAAGAGAAAAACCAAAAGTTAATTTTTCCCTTAAAAAAAAAAACCAAAAACCAGAGTTAGATGGTGGTGGCGCATGCCTTTAATCCTGGGAAGCAGGTGAATCTCTGTGAGTTGGAGGCCAGCCTGATCTATAGAGATACTTCCAGGACAGTTAGGGCTGTTACACAGAGAAACCCTGTCCCAAAACAAAACAAAACAAAACAGAGGTGGGACCGAGTGGGTAGGACTGGAAAGATGATGGCGGCTCTTCCAGAGAACCCTGATTTCACTTCCAGCACCAACATGGCGCTAACTACCAACAATAACTCCAGTTCCAAGGGATCTGATGGCTGCTTCTGACCTCCAGTCACAGCACTCACATGGTGAGACACATGCAGGCAAAACACCCACATGTCAAATAACAATAAACCTCAACGTCCACAATGGTAGTCTAACTTACATGTAGAGGCAGAAAAGCAATGCCATCTTGAAGCAAAACACTCACATGTATGTGAAAGAATCAACCTACCGACAGACAGACAGACAGACAGAGATATCCAGCTAGCCATCTACTCACATACTAGAGGCCTAGTGGGATTCAATGGGGGAAAGCAAAGCTCTTACTCTGGAGACAGTACCAGGTCTTTTGTTTTTTTTTTTTTTTTTCCCCAGTGTTTCTCTGTAGCTTTGGAGCCTGTCCTGGAGCTAGCTCTAGTAGACCAGGCTGGCCTCGAACTCACAGAGATCAGCCTGCCTCTGCCTCCCAGTGCTGGGATTAAAAGGCGTGTGCCACCATCGCCCAGCTGACAACAGTACCAGTTCTTAAAAATGGAAAGTAGCTGGGCGGTGGTGGCACACGCCTTTAATCCCAGCACTCGGGAGGCAGAGGCAGGATGATCTCTGTGAGTTCGAGGCCAGCCTGGTCTACTAGAGCTAGCTCCAGGACAGGCTCCAAAGCTACAGAGAAACCCTGTCTCGAAAAACCAAAGGAAAAAAAAAAAAAGAATGGAAAGTGGGGGGGCTGGAGAGATGGCTCAGTGGTTAAGAGCACTGACTGCTCTTCCAGAGGACCCAGGTTCAATTCCCAGCACCCACATGGCAGCTCACACCTGTTTGTAATTCCAGTTCCAGGGAATCTGACACCTTCACACCAATGCACATAAAATAAAGAAAGAAAAAAAAAGAATGGAAAGTGGAGATGGCTTAGTCATTATGAGCACTTGCTCCTCTTGCAAAAACCATGTTCGGTTCCCAAAACTGACATGGCAGTGAAAAACCACCTGTAACTTAAGTTCCAGAGCATGTGACTCCCTCTTCTGACCTGCTCAGGCACCAGGCATGGACATTAGTTTTTTTCTTCTTTCTCACTTCTTCTTGTTTCTCTGTGTAGCCCTGTCCTGGAACTCAGGCCGACCTCGAATTTAGAGATCCACCTGTCTCTGCCCCAGGAGTGCTGGGATTAAAGGTGTGTACCACCTGGCTCATAATCTTTTATTTATTTATTTTAAAGAAGAATGGAAAGGAAAACAAAGTATAGCAAGATGGGAATGGACAATGCTGTAAGACCTCAGCCCTCAAGAAAAGTAGTCATTCACTTAGTTTACCAGCAAGTTATTACATTGTTATTAGTGAAAAGTGGTATTTGTACACTACAGCAACCTTGAAATTTGCTCTATCTTTATAAATAACAAGATTTAAACAAACCAACCAAACAAACAAGACTCTCCTCTGGCCAGTCCTGATAGCACACACCTATAATCCCAGCACCTGGAAGGCAGAAGCCAGATACTAAGTTTGAAGTCATCCTGAGCTACATGGATCTCTTCTAAACTAAGAGTATGAGATGAACATGCTGCAGGGCTGACACAGCTCACTACAAAACAAGAAACAAACTGACAGAGCACACCAAACCAAAATCCTCGAAAGAGGCAATAAAAGTACAATCAAAAAGGTGTATTCCTTAATTTTTCATTCTTGTCTTTTGCAAAGAATACTGATCTTAAATGTCATATGGCTTCATAAAACGAGCTTTGTTAAAATTTTGTCTTTCGCCAGACGTTGGTGGTGCATGCCCTTAATACCAGTGCTCAGGCAGAGGCAGGTGGATCTCTGTTAGTTCGAGGCCAGCCTGGTCTACATACAGAGCTGAGTTATAGGACAGTCAAGGTTACACACACAAAAAATCCTATCTCGAAAAACAAAAAACGAAACAATGTCACCAACAAAAAATGTCTTTCTACAGCTGACAACAATATCCTTACAATATAGTTCCTACCAACTTGGTCAGAGCAGCTAATTTGAATTCATGAGATTAAAGTAATATTTTAATCAGGTACAGTAACAAGGATCTGGGAAACATCGAACTTTCTTTTATCAATAAATGTCAAAGCTATGACGACTATTAAGTCTGACAGTTAACCGAACATATTCTGAAATTGTCCCATATGTCCCAAGCTTTCTACATTTTGGCAGCTGGACTAGGCCATAATCTGAAATGTCAAAAGAAAGTTGTCATTTAATTCAAACTGAATTCGGCAAATCCTCAGTGATGGCCTACTTACATATGTAGTGCTCTGCTAGCACTGATCGAGGCTCCATTAAATTACAAACAAATGGAATGAAAGAAACCATGTCTGCAACTTCATGGGAGAGAGACACATCTCATTTTCCCATTCTACTTCCGAACGTGATACCAAAAGATCCAGCAAAGAGCAGAGGGTAACAGCAAGGAAATCTCAGCACAACAAAAGTGTACGCTCGTTTGTCAATTATAAATCCTATATCCTCTTCTGGCAACCCACTGCACACTGCATAAAGTTTACCAAGAATAAGGATCGGCTAAAAGGTACATTTTTTTAGCCCCAGCCCACCTGCCTTTCAAAGAGTCTTTCCCTAATCCTCCCGTCATGACAAATTAAAGACTGTTATTTTGAGGCACAAGGTGATGACTTCCCTAAAGGGGAGTGTAGGCCCCAGGTAGTCAGGTCAGGCTTCCGACGCCAGGAGGGGAAGCGAGCCCAGCCCCCGACCGGGTCCCCGACCCAGGAGCTCTGAGCCGCCGCTCCGGTTCCCGGCGACCACAACGGGACAACGCACGTACCCTGGCCCAGCGGGCGGCGGCGGCGGCCACCCGCCACAGCATATGGAGCGCAGGGCTGCCCGGCCTCCCCGCGCGCCGCGCTGGGCCTGGCAGAGCGGCCGAAGGGCCGACGCCTTCTCCCCGCGGCCGGGTGCACGTGGGCCGAGGCCGCAGGCCCCCGAGACGCCGCGACCGGCAGCGGGGACCGCGGGTCGAGGCGGCGGCGGCGACAGCAGTGCGGGCGGGCTGGGTGCTCCCGGGCCGGCGAACGCGGAAGCTGGGCCAGCGCCGGGGCCGCCCTGCGGCGCGGAACCGACACTCACCGTGCCTCCGTCCTTAATGATGATCTTCTTGGCCAGCATGATACTGCGGTTCGCGGCCCGTTTCTTTTTCTTCCCCTGGGTCATTTTACCATCCTCGACTCCCGGCGCTGCAGCAGCCACTCAGGGGGCGGGAGGCCCCAGCGGCGAGTGCTGTCCCGCCACTACTGCCGGGCCGAGCCGCTCCGGGCGCACGCCGCCATCTTGAGGGCCCGGCCTGCCTCCGGCGGCGCGTCACATCGTGCGATGGGTCGAGTCGCCCGCCCCGCCCCCGTGACGAAGCCCCGCCCCCGCATGCGGTCACGCCCCTCAAAGCTGCACTAACGGAGGGCAGGGAGTTGTCCTGGGGCCGGGTGGTGCCAGGTGCCTGGACTAGCAGGCTGGTCCCTTCTTTCTAAGGTGCTTAGCAGCTGGTATGATAACTGTTTCTCCTTCGCAGATGAAAGAACTCAAGTTTCAAAAGTTATTACCTGCTCAAATCTGACAAAGAGTTTCTCAGAACCTCTAAACAGGCGTCCCAAACTATGCGCATCCGCATCAACTGCTTCCCCACCAAAACAGAACTGAAAGCAACAGAAACAGCTTTACAGGAATGGTTGGTAGTAGGTAGAGAGTTGTTTTGTTTTGTTTTGTTTGTTTTAGCTATTGATCTAATGCTCAGCTAGGTAATGCTGGCTTACACACACACACACACACACAGTCCCAGGACAATTGCCCCCTCACCCTGCTCCGCCAATCTAAACAAGGTAATGTCACACTTTGAAGGCTCTTGTTTATAGAAATCAGTTTGACTAGAAGACTATCAGAAACAGCATGGATATAAGTGGAATATGAAATATAAAGTAAGCCGACGCCTTTAATCCCAGCACTGAGGTGGCAGAGGCAGGTGAATCTGAGTTCGAGGCCAACCTGGTCTAAATGACGAGTTCCAGGGCAGGCTCCAAAGCAACACAGAAACCCTGTCTCGAAAAACCAAATAAATAAATAAAATAAAGTATTACCACAGTGCTAACTTTGGTAGGAGGGGGAGGCAGGAGCTTATGTAGACCAGGCTGGCCTCATACTCAGATATCCTCCTGACTGCCTCTTATGCTGTGATGAAAGGCATGTGCCACCATGTCTGGCAAAATTTTGATTTTAGCAATTGTTTTGAAAAGCTTTTCCTTAAGTATACCTTCAGTGTTACGTAGTGAATGAGCACAACGCATGCTGTCCACCCTCAAACTGTTCCATGAAGGGAAGCTGGTGACAAAGCAAAGTTGCAAACAGTGCACCTGGATGTGGTGGCTCTGAGATACATTCACAGACACAAGAGTCCTCCCTGGAAGAAGTGGATCAGGCTCCCTCTCCTGGTTGTGTGGCCTGGTTAGTGATGCCCTTGTTTTAACAGGGTGAAGCAGAAGTGATAGTGCTGACGTCAGAGGCTAGGTCATAAAAGGCACTGCGTGTTTTTGCTAGGGTTTTCATTCACTTCAAGTCAGGGGTGTCACTCGCTATGCCATGAGACTACAAGTGCTATGGAGGTGCAGTTGGTGAGGAGCTGAAAACCCCTATGATCATCTTGGCAGTAAATCCTCTAGGTTTGGTCAAGCCTTGGGCTGACTGAAGGCAGCCTGACTAGAATTATGAGACCTTCACCCAGGACCACCCAGCTTAGTCACAGTACTGGACTAGGGATGTAGTTCTTGTGGAATCCCAGTCCTGTAAGCACAGGGCTGAGGATTCTATCCTCAATGATGAATAAACCCAGCATGGAAGTGCATGCCTGAACCCTGGTACTCAGGAGGTGGAAGCAGCAGAATCAGAAATTCAAGGGCAAATCTGAGACCAGCCTGGGATACATGAGACCCTGTCTTAAAAATGAGTGAGGGGGTAGATGTTTCAGGCCACCAAACTTTGGGGCTGTTTGTTTTGTTACATGGCTGTAAGGAACTAATAGACAAGGTAAAGGAGAAAGTATACGGTCCAAGTGAATGGGTGCGTTACTGCAGCTTTTCTGTAAATTTCAAAATAAAAAGAGTAAATTTGATTGGATGTTCTATTCCTTCTATTTCCTTGCTGACAAGAAATGGAAACTAAACCAATCTTCATGCATGGGACAGGAAACATCTTGACCTGATGAGTAAGAATTTATTATACTTACTTTAAAAATAAAATTCGCACATAGAAACTCTTTTGAGTCTAACTGGAAGCTGCTGAGAGTGGGAGAGACTTCCTAAGTAATTCCAGGATCTTACTGTGGATGGGCGTAAAGGGCCGCGATTATTGTTGTAAACTAGGTATGGTTGTACACACCTGGGATCCTGGCATTTGTGATGTAGAGATAAATTGACCCTGAGTTCAAGGCTGACCAATATAACAAGGTAAGGCTAGCTATGGGCTACATGAGAGCCAGTCTAAAAAAAAAATTGTACAGTTACTCCAACTTTCATAACCTCTAAAAATCATACTTCAGCTATACTAAAGCTACTGGCCAGCTATTCAAAGCCATTTTAGTATCTACAACAGTGTCCATCAGCTTTTCTTAGACTAGGGTTGAAGAAGTGTGTCTATATATTCCCAACACATAAAAATAATACAACTAGGGCAGTGGTGGTGCACACCCTGAATCCCAGCACTCAGGAAGCAGAGGCAGGCAGATCTCTGAGTTCAAGGCCAGGTCTACAGAGCAAGTTCCAGGACAGCTTGGGCTGTCACACAGAGAAACCCCGTTTCAGAAAAAAGAAAATGCCACAACTAAAAAGATCTGACGTACTAGAATGGGGATGGAGATGGGGGGTGCGTGTGGAAGTGTTCACTGAATGTAGGCACATAGACAATTTGGTGAGAGTCAACGTGAACAAATCAAGTTTAGACCAGCAACAACAAAAGGAGCTCCAAAAGCGAAAGCACAGTGGGTGTCGAGGTGATCACTGACAATGGACAAACCTCTGAAAAGACTTACAGAACAGAGAACACCGTTGTGTAGGAAAAGAACTACAGTAAATATAGTGACACACGTATGTTCACCTTTCAGAAACAGAATATAATCTGGTAGAAATTATTCCCCACAGAAGGTGCTTGGGAATGGAGTTGGACAGGCATGAGAGCTCAGCAGACTCCTCTGTGAACTATGATTTCTTTGCCTCACATATTTTAAACCTTTAAATCAGGTAAAATGGTTTGCATATTCAATAATAAAAGACTAAATTTACGAAACTGGATACAAAACTAGTGAACCTATTCTTATCACACTATTAACCATGCAGAGAAGACCTGACTTCCATTAACTTTTTCCCCAGGACAGGGTCTCATCGTAGACCTGGCTGGTTAGAACTAATTATATAGTTCTAGGCCACACCAGAACTCACAAAGATCCTCCTGCCTCTACCTGAATCCTGGGATCAAAAGTGTGTGTTACCATGCCTGACCTTAGCATTGACTTTTAAATCCATCCTTTGAATACACATCTTTAGTTGACAGTGTTAGGATTCAGGCATTATGCTGGCCTGCCTGTCATCTGGCAGGATGCACCCAGCCTGTATCCTGGCCAGCCCAGGGTCCTAGTTTGTATGCAGGTGCAAAGGTCCCTTTAAGAGACAATCTTCACCCACTCCTGGTCTCTGTTTCCCCACAGCTCCTCTGAAGGGGCAGGCAGGACTTTTCCTGCCTTCTTTTCTCTTCCTTTCTACCATTATCCCTGGAGAGGCAGTTTTCTGTCTCTCACATTCTCTCTTCCCTTCCCATTTTCTTTATCTCAATAAACTCCACACTCAAACTCTGTATGACATGTTTGTCTGTCTCTCACACACATGGTCCTCACCCACCATGGGACCTGCCAAGGTCATTTTACAACAGACAGGCTACATTCTAATAATAAAAGTGCAAATATACTTTGAACTTCACAGAGAATGTCATTGGAATACTGGTTTTGTAGCATTTAAACTCATAATAAGACATGAATATGTTAATATTAAGAGCCAAATTGTTTCATTTTAAGAGGATAGTCAGATATAACTAAAAACAATGATATTAGCTGGGCTGTGGTGGAGCACACTTTTAATTCCAGCACTTGGAAGGGAGAGACAGGTGGATCTCAGTGAGTTCGAGGCCAGCCAGGACTGTTACACTGAGAAACCCTGTCTCAGAAAAAAAAGAAAATATGATACTAAATTTTAATGACTAATTCCAGCATTCAGGAGGCAGATGAAGAAGGAACACAAGTTTAAGGCCTACCTTAGCTGCTCTGAGAGCGCCAGGCTACAATGTGTCTTTTCTAAAAATAAAAGCAAAGAAACCCACACATAAATTCATTTGAAAATACTGATTGTAATGCATAGTCTTAAAAAGATGAATTGGCCAGGCGGTGGTGGCACATGACTTTAATCCCAACACTAAGGCAGCAGAGGCAGGCAGATCAGAATTAAAGGCCAGCCTAGTCTACAAAGCAAGTTCCAAACAGCCAGGACTGTTACATAGAGAAACCCTGTCTGTAAAAAAACAAAAATAAACAAAAATTAAAAAAAATAAATAATAAAAAGATGAACTGTAGCTGAACATTGTTGACTATGACTTTTGATCCCAGAACCCAGATACAGAGGTAGGTGGATCTCTGTGATTTCCAAGCCAACCTGGTCTACATAGCAAGTTCTAGTATAGCCAGGGCTACATAGAGAGACCCTGTCTTTAAAAGAAAGAAAAAAGTAAAATATTCTTGCCTAAGACATTAACCCAGAGCTAGTTTAGGCTATGACCTGGATTCAAGCTAAAAAATAAAATAAAACAAAAAAATTAGAAAAAAAAAAAAAAGAAAGAAACCAAGTCAAACAAAGGACATCCACACAGGAAGTATGAGAGTCTGTGAGTCTCCAAAAGTCCTGTCCTGGGGAAGGAGCAGACACTGGGGAACAGTGTTTTAGACTAAATAGCAAATACAAACTTCAACTGTATCCTTCAAAGCCAAAATCCGTAAAAAGCCATTTTTAAGGCACCTGGAACCATTGTGGTCTGAACTTGGTAAACTCTGAGTTTCCTTAAGCGTGACGAAGGAACTGAGCAGACAAAGGAAAGGCTGTTTCCAGGGGATACATGCACTTAGGGGTCATGTCCTGGCAGAGGCCAAATTCTGAAAACTGTTGGGTGTTATGTTTATCTTTCAACTTTTATGTCTGTTTCAAAATGAAAAGCTAGTTAAAATTTAATTTAAAAAAAATGGGACTAGAGACGTGGCTCAGTGGTTAAGGGTACTTAATTATTCCTGAGAACACCTGAGTTGGGCTCCTTGCAGCCACATCTGGCAGCCACCAGTAATCCGAACTTCATGGCATCCGACACACTCTTCTGGCCTCCACTGGTACCCACCCTCATATACAGTTATCCATACACAGACATATGCTATGCTCATATGCAGAATTAAAACATATTACAAATGTTTACTGGGGCAGGTGAGATGGCTCAGTTGGTAAAGGTGCTTGCTGCCAAGCCATTATGATCTAAAGCGGATTCCAGAGCCCGTTTATACACACAAACTGTCCTCTCTGACTTCCACATTGGCACCATGGCACACCCCTCACACACACACACAACATTATTTAAATGTAGTTTAAGGGGGTTGGAGAGATGGCTCAGTGGTTAAAAGCATTGGCTGCTCTTCCAAAGGACTGGGGTTCAACTCTATGAACCCAAAATGTTATAGCTCACAACTATCTGTATGTAAATTCAATTCCTTGGGGTTCAGTACCTTGTTCTGGCCTCCTTAGGCACCAGGCATGAAAATGGTGCACAGATCTACATTTGGGCAAAATACACATAAAATAAAAAGTAAAATGTAATTTAAAAAATTATTTTAAATGCTGTGGCTGGTGTGATGGGGAAGACCAGCTCCTGAAAGGCTATGGCAGCAGGGGACATTTGAAGTGAGTCTCAGCTACATAGCTTTATTTTTTTTTTAATTAAATCATCAATTACATCGTTGTTTTTGTACCAGTAACATGGAGATGCGTAGTAGATTATAGTGTTCTTCTGTCTGTACCATTTTCTGTTTTTTTTTTTTTTTTTTTTAAGATTTATTTATTAAGTATACAGTGGTCTGCCTACATGCATGCCTGCAGGCCAGAAGAGGGCACCAGATCTCATTACAGGTGGTTGTGAACCACCATGTGGTTGCTGGGAATTGAACTCAGGACCTTTGGAAGAGCAGGCAGTGCTCTTAACCACTGAGCCATCTCTCCAGCCCCCAGCTACATAGCTTTAAAGCCACTGAAGGGACAAATGTCACATAAAACCAAATATTTAAAGCCGGGTGGTAGTGGTGCATGCCTTTAATCCCAGCACTCAGGAGGCAGAGTCAGGAGGATCTCTGTGAGTTCGAGGTCAGACTGTTCTACAGAGAGAGTTCCAGGACAGGCTCCAAAGCTACAGAGAAACCATACTTCAGAAAACCAAACACACACACCAAAATATTTAAAACAAAAGCAAATTTAACTGATAAGGAAAAAGGAGACAAATAACAAATAAATGGGAAACGAAACTCTCAAAGATATAATTAAAAAGAACGAGAAAAGGAAAGGAGGAAGGAAGAGAAAGATAGGAAAAGAAAGAGGAGAGGGAGGAAGATGAGACTGGAGTCCACTGTGAGACACAGGCTGACCCTCAGACTTGCTGTATCCCACACTGACTTCAGCCTCCGGAATGCTGGGATTACAGGGCTGCACCAACACATCTAGCTTGTGATGTGCTTCTAGCAAAAGAAGCATTCCTTTTTTAAGATGTGGGGTGGGGGCAGGGTCTCAGTACGTAGCCCTGGCTGTGCTGTAACTCCCTATATGGACCAGCATGGTCTCAAACTTAAGGGAACTTCCTACTTCTTTATGCCACCATGCCTTGCAAACTTTTTTTATTTATTCCTTTATTTTTTATTTAGTTACTTATTTGAGATATGATCTCACTATGTAGACCAGGGTGGCCTCAAACTCACAGAGACCCACCTGCCTCTGCCTCTCAAGTCCTGAGAATAAAGGCATGCGCCACTATGCCTGGTTTTTATGACTTTACATTATGTGTAGGTGTGTGTTTGCATGTGGCTACAAGAGCTGGTGGAAAACAGAGGCCTCAGATCCCCGGGGCTTCCTAATGTGAGTCCTCTGGGAGAGCAGTACTTGCTCTTAACCACTGAGCTATTTCTCCAGTCTCAGAAGAAATACTCTAGCATAGAAAGTAACATTTGAGTTTCAGTTTTGCTTTTCATGAGAACTTAGCAAAAAAATACCTTCATTTGTAAAATGCTGAGATTTTTATCCTTTCTTTGCTCTTAAAGTATTCCATGTGTGGCTATATCAGAGTAGAAGTGGGGGATGAATGTGGATGTCACAACAGAAGTGATTATACTCAGGCAGAGAAGGAAAGGTCCAGAGTAACAACTGAACCTCAATGGCAGCAAAGAAGTATTTATTTATTTTTGGTTTTTCAAGACAGGGTTTCTCTGTGGCTTTCGAGCCTGTCCTGAACCTAGCTCTTGTAGATCAGGCTGGCCTCGAACTCACATAGATCCGCCTGCGTCTGCCTCCCGAGTGCTGGGATTAAAGGCGTGCGCCACCACCGCCCAGCTTATTTTTGATTTTTCAAGACAGGGTTTGTTGTTGTTTTTTATTTTTTTTTTCAAGACAGGATTTCTCTGTAGCTTTGGAGCCTGTTCTGGAACTCACTCTGTAGATCAGGCTGGCCTTGAACTCACAGAGATCCACCTGCCTCTGGGATTAAAATATGCACCACCACCGCCCGGGTTATTTTTGGTTTTTCAAGACAGGGTTTTTTGTTGTTGTTGTTGTTTTCAAGACAGGATTTCTCTGTAGCTTTGGAGCCTGTCCTGGAACTAGCTCTTGTAGATCAGGCTGGCCTCGGACCTCACAGAGATCAGCCTGCCTCTGCCTCCCGAGTGCTGGGATTAAAGGTGTGGACCACCACTATCCAGCAACAAAGAAGTATTTTATTTCAAACAAAATCCTTTGGGGCTGTGATCACTATGTAGTCAGAGAAATTCTAAGCACTCTGGCTAAAACAAAGAAAAGAAAACCGAATTACATGTGATACCAAGTTACCAGGAGATGAAGATGAGCAAGTCACTTCTGAAATATAAAAACAAGAAACTAATGCACAGATTAAATCAGACAGAGGTAAAAAGGGAGAGCGGGTACTGGAGAAATGGTTCAGTGGTTAAGAGCACTTGCTGTTTTTCCTGTGGACCCAGGTTCAATTCCCAGCACCCACATGAGAGTTCGCAAAGGCCTGTAACTCCAGTTCCAGGGGATCCAATATCCTCACACCAATGTATGTCGAATAAAATAAATTAAAAAAAATAAGAAAAAAGAAGGGAAAGTGGAAATATAGGAAAATGCATATAGTTATTTATGAAAAGAATCTATTTCCCTTACCTATTAAACATAGGTAATAATGGATACCAAAAAATTGACATGAGGAATTTATCATTTAAAAAGTCACTTAATAAAATACCAGCTTATACATTCCTTTGAATTATATTTGTAAAAATTTAAACATACAAATCACATTCCCAAACCCCAAAGAATCACTTTATGTAAATGAAGTACAGACATATTTAGGGTCAAAATTATCTTAAAAATATTATTCCAAATCACAGCAAATTATGTCTTACAGGGAAAAAAACAACAAACAGACATTTCTAGACAGTTGTGAAAGTCTCAAACCTGAACCATAGTGCAGGTGTCATAAATCACTTAAACAAGTGCTATTCAGATACATTGATAGGATACTTAGTATCAGTTTGCTAAATAATGGATTTAAAGAGCAAATGTTGAAACAACCAAAAGCTAGAATTATAGTTATTCAGTTATTTTTTAAAAAAAAATCCCAATTTCAAGTATGTATCTAAAGTTGTAAATTACAGAAACAGTCTCCACAAAAGTCAGGTATTTATTTGGTAAAGCAAGGCACATAGGACCAGATTGTGGTAAAGGTGCATTTTTTTTTTGGCCCTATAACTACTTTAAATATCTTGGAGATTCTTGAGATGACTTTCAATAGAATATAAACACTTTTTATAAATTCAATGTGAAGCTATATCTCTAGAAATCAAATATTTTTACAATGAATGTTTAAATAGAATGAGTGATGCCAAAGCCTTTCTTTAAAAGCAAAAGAAAGCTCAAATGGGACTAAGAGCACGCACCTTAAATCCCCTCAACTGGGAGTCAAAGGCAGGCAGATCTTTGTAATTTCTAGGTCAGTCTAGTCTACATAGCAAGTTCCAGGTCAGCCAGGGCTACAAGAGTAAGACCCTGCCTCAAAAACAAAACAAAACATCTCAGTTGAATGATTGCATAAAGACATTTAAAGTCTACTAACTTGATTTGTAAGAATAGTCAGTATTCTACTTAAGTGTTCAGTATAGAATGTCAATTAATTTTCTTTTGGAATTTCTTAATAGACTCTGGTTTAAATATTAAACTGCCTTTTCTTTATATGAAATTCTGTGGCATTCCATAGGAATTGATGTAAACATTAAGGTTCTGCATTTTTAAACTATGTATTCTATTATACAAGTAACTTACAACTGGAAAACCATTCAGTAAAGAGCTGCTATGCTGCACTCGAGGGCCTGCTGGTGCGTCAAGTTCTCTGCCTAACTTTAATGTGGGTCTCAGCTGGCACTCTTTCTCCATGAATTCACACATTCCGTATCAGTGAAAATAGCTGAGAAATAACAAGTACACCTTTAAAAGCATAAAATTTAAATAATCTGTTATTATAATAACATGACACAATCGTACTTTTGAATGTCATCAAAACACAACCCACATTAAACAAAATTTCAGTATCAATATGTATGATACAATCTAGTCTACAAGCCATTTTTCCCTAAGTGTGATTATTTCCTTATAAAATTTTAAACTATACATTCAGCACAATAACATTTTTAACTGACTAGAAAAGAACAATATAAATGACACCTAATAAAAATTTTCAGACACCTGAAATGTATTATTTCTTGAACAACCTTGATACCCAATAACTTATTTGTATTGTAGGGTTAAGACAGGGGTAGACTAGATCTAAGTAACCATTAATTGTGAATCCACATTGTATTAGCACAGTTGCCCACACAATACTTTAAGGTGAACTGAACATGGATCTGTATTCATGAATTTTCTATATTTGCAAGACCTAGGTTGCACTTAGTTGTAGGTCCTACGACATAGCTTGAATGTTGTGGTGGTCTTACACCATGCTCAAAATGGAATCGTTCAATCTCTATAGGGTGGTCACTGAAAAACATTAAACCTGGTATCGGTCTGTTATTGCTGATGCAATGACTTTAAACACTCTGTAATTTCAAGTACTTTGAAAGTAAATGGAATTGGTCAGGCATGTACACTGTGGAGAGTACATCTGCACTAGCAAGAGCAAACAGCCAGTCCAAGTTAGCCAAGGGTACCTTACAGTATTTAACAAAAGTACTTTTGAGTCAAACTCCATTTAACAAAATCTATTAGAACTACATTAAAAAAATTGTCATCTCCTTATAGGTTTGTATCTATTAGAAGAAATTTTTAATATATATATACAATATAAATGAAAAAATAAAGTAAAATACATTTTATATTCAATAGGTAATTCTGTATGTAGTCAATAATTAAATAACTTATATTCCAAATATAGAATTATTTTTTCCTCCCAGTTCATTTTACTATTTCTAATATATTCTCTCTTTTGAGTCCGCTTATTAAATAACTAATAATTTGTATCCTTAACTCCAGTGTTAAAAAGAAATAAAATCTACTATCTTAGAGCAAATGGTTGCTCCTTCCCAGCAGCACTCATGGGGACAGAGTAAGGGAACTCAGAATGCTGCCATTCTTCCAGACACATGGTCATGTTATTCCTAAGGATAGTGGGCTTTTAAGACTTAAAAATTTCTAAATAGCCTTTGAACTTAAATTATAGTGCTACTTAAAATAATGTAGCAAGATGGGCAGGGTGACCTAGACCCCTTAATCCCAGCACGCGGGAGACAGAGCTGCTGGTAGAGCTCTGTGAGTCTGAGGCCAGTCTGGTCTACATAATAAGACTGTGCCTTAAGTAACAACAACAACAACAATAATGACAGTAGAAAATGGCTGTAAAAAAAGTCAGTTTGTTCTTGGTTCACTAATATGACTAATACTACTTGTTTGATTGTTGCTTTTGCCAATAGTGACAGATTGAAAGAAATTCCTACTGCAGAATAACAAGAAAATTCTCCATTTCAAAACTATATACAGTATATACTTCATAGTTTAGATTTCTCCACATGGGGATTGGACAGCAATCATTATTTTATTTTCAATTATTAAATGAGTACTTAATCCCTTTAAATTCATTAAAAAATTTAATGGCAATACACACAAATTCAATTTAAGGTGATAATAAGAATTTCTCTTATATATGGAAAAGAAATACAACTGAAAAATGATAGGTATAACTTCATTAGTGTCAAAGTCACTGGCTACTCCAGCATATAAAAAACCAAACTGCATTCAGCTGTCTCAAAGCAGTAAATGGTCTAAGATACACAGGGAGAAGTAGATTCTCTCTATACTAAATTTAAATATGAATCAAACTCAGACTACTACTTTATCAAGTTTTATGTAATTTAACAAATAACATTTAGCAATTCTTTGCTTAGCAATCTTCTGCATGAATATAAAAATCCCAGATACACGAAAATGATTTTAAATTATATTTGTTCACAGCTTTATAGGCAGCTATAATTTTCTAACTTTGAAATATCTGTACATAAAGAATAAGATTAAAAACATGTGATAAGAGTAAGTAGATCTACCTTGCAAACATTGGTATTTGCATTTGTGTGCTCTTCCAAAGGCTGCACTGGACAGTTCTGCAGCAAGCAAAGGGTGAAGTCGTTATGAGCTCAGACTTCAGGCCCCTCCCAGTATCTCTCTAACCCTACTCCCTGGACACACTTCCAAGTTTGGGTTTCCAGATGATGTACACATTTCATCCTGAAGCCTACACATTTTCAAATCATTTGAACAGTATGATAAGACTTAGCATGATGATATCTTCAGAATCTGCCGAAGTCCTCTATGCACGATTAATGTTGAGATTCCTAGGGCACCATCGTGAAAAACCAGCTAAAGACAGTACATGATTATGCTTTAGTAGGATTTCCTGCAGGTTTGGGATCATAACCGTATAAGAAAGTAGCTGCTATTACAAGGATGGCTCCAAGGAAAAAGACACTATAAATAGGATGAAGAAAAAGAAAAAGAGAAAGTCAGATTAAAAGTAAATTAAGTTCTTTCTATGTATGTAATATAAAAACAATTGCAATTTTGGAAAGAAATATATTCCAGTAACAGTAATAAATGTTGAGTACATTTTATGTTCCAGGTGCTTGGCTAAGTACTTTGTACCTTTGGGGAAAGGGCTTAAAGGACTTGAAAAACTTGCCCAGGGGCTGGAGAGATGGCTCAGAGGTTAAGAGCATTCCCTGCTCTTCCAAAGGTCCTGAGTTCAATTCCCAGCAACCACATGGTGGCTCACAACCATCTGTAATGGGGTCTGGTGCCCTCTTCTGGCGTGCAGACATACACACAGACAGAATATTGTATACATAATAAATAAATAAATATTAAAAAAAAAACTTGCCCAAAAGTCCCAAATAAGTAGGAGGTAGGATGAAGTGCAGACGCTGGCTTTGAGCCTGCACTCTTATCTACTGCACTGAAAAGAGTGCAGTGCTTCACCTGAGTGTATATTCTGTATGGGATTCATTCAGTAAGGAAATGCCCAAAGCTTAAAAAACAGAGTACAAGGAAAAGTTCATTCTTTTATACAAAACTTAGGTTAATTCAGTCCAGAATCCAAGGTAATAATAACCAAAGCTCAGGACGAATATTTATAGGATGTTTAACAGAAGAAAATCAGAATCACATTTTCCTCTTGAGTCTATGTATGTAGAGATACAATCTACTTCATAGAAACTGGATATAACCCCAACTAGCAATCATAACTTGTTATATATACATTTTTTTTAAAAGCTGCCAGAAGCATGGATTAGTTTTGGCTTTAAGATTTCTATTAATGGGGGCTGGAGAGATGGCTCAGCGGTTAAGAGCACTGACTGCTCTTCCAGAGGACGAGGGTTCCATTCCCAGCACCCACAGGGCAGCTCACAATTGCTTATAACTTTAGTTCCAGGGGATCTGGCACCATCACACAGCCATACATGTAGGCAAAAGATCATGCACATAAAATAAAAAAGATTTCTATTAATGGTTCAAAGTCAAAAAAAGAAAAGAAAGAAAACCAAAAGGACAAGAGTCAGCATCTTTACCCTTCCTATAAAAACAGAGGCTTTGCTTTGCTCTATTTGTTACAGGGTTTCACTATATAGCCCAAGCTGGCCTCAAAGTTCCTATGTGCCAAGGTATACCAACCAACAACATCCTCCACACTCTTCCCATCCATTCTAGAAATGTGGCCCCATGACTCCATGTATTTTTCCATGACACTATCACGGTAGACACTAGTCTCTCAGTCACAATTTCCTTTCTGTTAACAAGTGTTTATTGATAATGCTTCGGGTCTACTGTCCAAGACTCCTCTAGAGTGAGCTACTCTAATGCTTATTGCATTGTGATTAATTACTATACTGTTTGTTATCTGCTCAGTTATGTACTCTTTATTGTTTATAAACAGAAAACCTATCATACTATGATAATTTCAATGATTTGAGTCCCTTCTTTAATGAGCTGCATACATACTTCCATTGACACTCATAATTTGTCTTGTGTTTGCTTTTCTAGTCACTGTGACTTTCTTTTTTTTAATATTTTTATGGTTTATTTAACTTTATTTTATTTGCATTGGTGTGAAGGTGTCAGATTCTTGCAACTGGATCTTCAGACAGCTGTGAGCTGCCATGTGGGTGCTGGGAATTGAACCTGGGTCCTCTGGAAGAGCAGTCAGTGCTCTTAACCACTGAGCCATCTCTGCAGCCCCCATCACTGTGACTTTCTTGAACATAACCACCTCATTTCTTTTTTCTAGAATCCAACAGACTGATTGCAGGCATAGAGTGGCCATTTATTAAACTTTTGGAAAATGAATAATCAAACCTAAATGGAATCATGGTAATACTAACAACAAAATAAGACATACAGGGAAGAGTAAGAATAGGAAGAAAAAAAATAAATAGAAAAGAGTATTTACCTGGTTGGCACAAAATCTTGCAACCAAAAGTAGGATATAATTGTTGACAATATTATGGATAAGGAGGTTGCAAATCCTTTTAAAATATTATCTGCATACTTGATGACAGCAGCTATTACAAGGCCTCCAAGTGCCTGTAAAAGTTTTAAGAAAATAATTTTTAAATGATCATAAAACTGCTTTCACAACAATTTCATTTCTCGGGGAAGGTTTAAGGCTTGTTCTATAAATCTAATTATATCCTAGCAAATGATTCATATGAACATAAAAACAACAGATTTTCAGTTTTGTTTCTATTTTTTTAAATTTTATTTATTTTGTATTCAGTGTTCTGACTGCATGTATCCCTGCAGGCCAGAAGAGGGCACCAAATCTCATTACAGATGGTTGTGAGGACATGTGGTTGCTGGGAATTGAACTCAGGACCTTTGGAAGAGCAGACAAAGCTCTTAATCACTGAAGTATCTCTCCAGCCCCGAGTTTAGTTTCATAGTCCTCAACGTAACCATCAAATGGAATTTGGTCAGTTACAGAAAGTCTATTTTTTACCAGATTCAATAACCAAACACTTGTTTGGACAGCTGAAGGACAAGTGCACATGAGGTTTACGTCTGCATAAAACCCCTTTTCACTACCTTTCCAACAGTCTTCTCACTTTGCCTTCTTTAATTTTTTCTCCATTCTATTTTTGTTTGTTTTGTTTTTCGAGACAGGATTTCTCTGTGAAATAGTCCTGGCTGTCCTGGAACTCATTCTAGACAGGCTGGCCCTGAACTCAACAGAGATCTGCCTACCTCTGCTTCCTGAATATTGGAATTAAAGGCGTGCACCACCACTGCCTGGCTTCTCTCCATTCTAATCTACCTCTTCTGGCTGTCAAGGTGTACAGTTTGGGTTGTTTTTTTTTTTTTTCCAGTGCTGGAGACTGAACCCCCAACCTATCACATGGTAGGTAAATTCTTTACCACTGAGCTATCCCCACAGCATATAAAGAACCTTCTACCAAATCATTCTCAAAATCTAGATTGTGACTACCTACAAACGGGAGATGGGAGAAGCTGGAGAGATGGCTGAATTAAGAGTGCTTGCTGTTCTTGTAGAAAATCTGGGTCTAGTTCCCAGCACCCATATCAGGCAGTTTACAACCATCTGTAACTCCAGTTCCAGAGGTTCTGATGCCTCTTCTGACCACTGCATGCATTACATGTATATGATGGACAACATACACTCAGGTACACACACAGACACATAAAATTAAACAAGTTTTTTTAAAAAACAAAAAAAAAACTTAGTAAGTAACAGGTAGCTCAGTAGTAAAGTACTTGCCTAGAAGGTATGAGGGCACTGGGTTCAATACAAGCTACACACACACACACACACACATACACACACACACACACACACACACACACACACACGCACTGAACTTTACTATACAAAAATCCAAAATGCTCAACATCTTGAGCACTAACATGAAGCACAGATGGAAAAGTCTACACCTGCCTCATTTAATGAGTCAGTCACACAAAGCAGATACATTCTAAACTGTATGAATATTACTTCCAGGCTATGTGTATGTACATACATAAAACAAATTTTTTTAGACTTGAGACATAGGTATAAGATATCTCATTATGTGTATGCAAAGTCCCAAATCTCCCACCCTTAATTAAAACTCAAAACATTTCTCAAACAGATAATGAATACTCAATCTGTCTAGCCTTAGGTTTGTTTGTCTTCTAGTAGACCATTCATATCTGTGTCCTAATCAGGGTCCCACTCTAAATGTCTTTCTTTAATGATGGAAGTCTAATTTATAAAAGTCATGAGTTATGCCCATTGGGCTAAGAATTATGTTTGAATCGATATTTGGGAGAAATACTGTTATTCATCTATTTATTCCCTGTTGGATCCTTCATACCAGTTATACCAACTTCTTTTAAACTGTTGCTCTTGGATAGGCATGGTGGTGCACACCTTTAATTCCAGCAGTCAGGAGGCAGATGCAGACAGATCTCTGTGACTTTGAGACCAGTCTTATCTACACAGTGAATTCCAATCAGAGCTATGTAGAGAGATCTTGTCTCAAAACACAAAGCTACACACACACACACACACACACACACACACACACACACACACACACACACACACTGGTTTTTTGAGATAGAGCTTTTCTGTGTAACAGTCCTGGCTATTCTGGGACTTACTTGGTAGACCAGGCTGGCCTCAAACTCACAGAGCTCCGCCTGTCTCTGCCTCCCTAGAGCAAGGATTAAAGGTGTGCACTACCACTGCCTGGTGCTAAATATATTTTTTAAAAACTAAAAAAAAAAAAAAAAATTCTCTTATCCTTTAGTCCTCTTTTAAAGGACAGGTTCCTCGTAACTCAATTATAAATATCACATATAAGTTCTCTATGCTTACCATACCTCCACTTTCAATTTTCTCTAAATTTCTCTTCTGTATCCTTTATTTCTTTTATAAAAATGAAAATACCCTTTCTTTTTTTTTTTTTTGGGTTTCTCTGTATAGCCCTGGCTGTCTTGGAATTCTAGACAAGGCTGGACTTGAACTCACAGAGATCCACCTGCCTCTGCTTCCTGAGTGTTGTGATTAAAGGCATGTGCCGCCTCCACCCCCCATTTCCTACTTTTGAAATACCACTACCCTTTGACCCTTCCTTACTTTCCAGGTCTACAAAAGTAGGCACTGAGGAAAATAACTTCCCCCTTCATTTTTATATTTTCGAGAATGTCAAGATGTACTTTGGGAGATTAAATTATTCAACTCCTAAACAAAGTCATATTCATACTGAAGATATTTGACAGAAACGTTCTAACATGTAAATATGAAATGAAGCTTATAAACTTGCACAATTATCTCAAGCAGCATCTTCCATCTTTAAAGGACTGACCACAGTTTTTCTATGGAATGATAATTACAGCAGAAAAATTCAAAGTTATATTTACTCTTAGTTTTGACTATGATGATTATTATTATTATTTGACACACGGTTTCTATGTAATCCTGGCTGTCCTGGAGTTTGCTATGTAGACCAGGCTGGCCTTGAACTCATAGATGTCTGCCTGCCAATTCCTCCAGGGTGCTGGGATTAAAGGTGCCCACCACTATGTTACATAACTATTTAATTATTAAACTTAACATTTTCATGGAGCTTGAAAGTTGACTCAGAGATTAAGAGCCCTGGTTGCTCTTCCAGAGGACCTGCGTTTGGCTACCAGCACTCACTTTAGTGGCACACAACCATTTGAAACTCTAGTTCCAGGTGATCTGACACCCCCCCCCCAACTTTTAGTTGTTTAATTTACATTTGATTCTTATTTTTTTTAATCTAAAACATTTATTTATTTATTTATTGTATATATGTATACAATATTCTGTCTGTGTGTATATCTGCAGGCCAGAAGAGGGCACCAGACCTCATTACAATGGTTGTGAGCCACCATGTGGTTGCTGGGAATTGAACTCAGGACCTTTGGAAGAACAAGCAATGCTCTTAACCACTGAGCCATCTCTCCAGCCCAAAAATGTGTAGCCCAGGCTGGCCTCGAACTCGTGATCCTCTTGCCTCTGCCTCCTTCAGCAAATCCTACTGGCATGCGCCACCATAACCGGATCTTATTTTATTTTTTAAAAAAGAAAACAAACTATCTTTTCATTTTACATACCAATCCCAGTTCCCACTCCGTCCCCTCTTCTCATTCCCTCCACCTCCCCCACTCTATCTACTTCTCAGAGAGGATAAGACACAATGCTTTGAGGAAGGTCCAAGGCCCTCCCTACTACACCTAGGCTGAGCAAGGTATCCATCCAAAGAGAATGGATTCCCAAAAAGCAAGTACAAGCAGTAGGGATAAATCCTGGTGCCACTGTCAGTGGCCCCGCAGTCTTCCTCAGCCATGCAACTGTCACCCACATTTAGAGGGTCTAGTTTCTGACCCCTCTTCTAACTAACATGGGCATCAAGCACATACTTGGTGAATATACATACATGTAGACAAAACACTGATACACATAAAAGTAAATAAATCTAAAAGTAACAACAACAACACTAATATTTGCATTTCATGGCACTGAACTTAAACACAAACACCATGGAGTTTTATTCATGACCTCTTTTGAAAATCAGCTTTCACAAGGGCATTAAGAACAGTTATATTTTAACTTCCCTGAACAAAGCAGATATGATGAAAATAGGAAGGACCTTCCTTACCCCTTAAATACCAACATCAGTACCCACTTTAATTCTCTGTCCTGAAGCAATATTCAGTAGCATTAAATAAAAGACATATGCTTTACCTGCAAAACAACAACTATCCACGTCAGTTGATTATATCCCTGGAAAAATCCATTCTTGGATACCAATTCTCCATCATAAATGTATACACCCATTAATCCAAATATACTTCCAAAGAAACCTAAAAGAAAGTAAAACAAAGGTCATACGGCAGGTTTTCTGAAGGAATTTCTTCCTGCTGACAGTCTCGCTCCTCCCGTGCTCCAGTTGGCAGACTACTGGTTTGCATCCCAGGCTAACCTGCGGCTCAGCAGGCAGCATAAACTCTTGCTCCTCTTGCCTCAGTCTCCCAGGTACTAGGGTAAAACTTAAGTATTTCTTTTTGATGAAATTTGAATACTTTATTTTTTTTTTATTTTTATTTTTTCGAGACAGGGTTTCTCTGTGGCTTTGGAGCCTGTCCTGGAACTAGCTCTTGTAGACCAGGCTGGCCTCGAACTCACAGAGATCCGCCTGCATCTGCCTCCCAAGTGCTGGGATTAAAGGCGTGTGCCACTACTGACAAATTTGAATACTTTAAAAACATTTTACTCACCCAGGTGGTGATGGTGCACACCTTTAATCCCATAACTCAGAAGGCAGAGGCAGGCCTATCTCTTTGAGTTCGATAGCCTGGTCTACAGAGCTAATTCCAAGACAGCCAGGGCTACACAGAGAAACCCTGTCTTGAAAAAACAAAAGAAAAAATTCAATTGATTTATATATAAACAACAAAAGTATATATATTACTATATGATGACTACAAAACAAATACATAAGCAGACAGGCATAAAACTATTTTAAAAAATAATTTAACAACCTTACAGCATTAGAGTGCTGATTCATTCAAATATTTGTAAAATGCCTGCTTTTAGCATTTCATTGTATCTTTTTTTTAAAAAATTTATTTATTATTTTATAGCATTCTGGGATGCATGCCTACATGCCTGAACAAGGCATCAAATCTCATTATATATGGTTGTGAGCTACCATGTGGTTGCTGGGAATTGAACTCTGGACCTCTGGAAGAACAGCCAGTGATCTTAACCTCTGAGGCATCTCCCCAGCCCCCATTTCACTATATCTTGACTTTTCCTATTGCTATGACCACATTTTTATAAGTTACATGCATAATTATATATGTGAAAGCTCATATGTAAGTTTTAATGAATAAAGGCAATGAATATGAGTTATGAAAGAGGACATAAAGCTAAATGTTTTTCTAGCTCTAGTTTTGTCATGGATTTATTTATTTTATTTTGGTAGTGGATAAGTGCTTAAGTACATAAAAATATACTTCAGGGCTGGAGAGATGGCTCAGTGGTTAAGAGCACCGGCTGCTCTTTCTGAGGACCCAGGTTTAATTCCCAGCACCCACATGGTGGCTCACCACTGTCTGTAACTCCAGTTCCAGGGCTTCTGACACCTTCACATAAACATGCATGCAGGCAAACATCAATGAACACAAAATAAAAATAAATTATATATTTAAATAATATACATTTGACAGTAAAAGTGTAAAATCCAATGTGAAGCACCACAGCTTCTGTTCCAAATACCTACCCTACTTTAGCTGTAAGTTCACTGAGTTGTGTAGTCTTTGGCCTGCATTCCATGTGTGATGTTATTTGGAACTATTTTTTGAAATAATAATCTTTATTGTTAAGATATTCTTAAAGTACAATCCTTGTTACCTAAAACCCCAGCCAGCACCAGGCTTTACTATTAAGTCTCACTGATAAAGAAAACTGGCTCAGTGAAGTTCAGACCCTAAGATTTCTGGAGCACTCTTGGCCTATGGAAACCTACAAGGACCACATCTTGCAGTACAGCTGTAGAAGAGGATACAGGTGGTCACAGCTAGATAGAGTATGAGGAACATGAAAAGTTCGTTTATACAAACAAGCTCTAACCTTTTTTTTTTTTTTTGAGACAGGGTTTCTCTGTAGCTTTGGAGCCTGTCCTAGAACTAGCTCTTGTACACCACGCTGGCTTCAAACTCACAGAGATCCGCCTGCCTCTGCCTCCCAAGAGATGGAATTAAAGGCGTGCGCCACCACCATCGTGTGGCTCTAACCTTTTAATGTGCCTCATTTTGAGTATGAAATTAAGCATGGCATGTGACTTTAAAAATATGCCCAAAGGCATTTTAAATTTTAATTTACAAAATTAAAATTTCACAAGTACTAAAACAACAAAGTACTTGTTGGACTTCAAAAGCCTCCCAAGACCCCACGTGTTAAAGAATTGTTTCTTTCTTTTTTCTCACTATTAAGAGCGAAGTCTTAGGTCATTGGATGCATACCCATGATCAGGTTTGTGGGTCCCTAGTCTCTTCCCCTCTATCTTTGTTTCTTGGCCACCATGAAATATATAGCTTCGGGCTGGAGAGATGGCTCCATGGTTAAGAGCACTGCCTGCTCTTCCAAAGGTCCTGAGTTCAATTCCCAGCAACCACATAATGGCTCACAACCATCTGTAATGAGATCTGGTGCCCTCTCCTGGACTACAGGCATACATGCAGACAGAATACTACATACATAATAAATAAATCCTAAAAAAAAAAAAAGAGCCTTAAAAAAAAAAAAAAGAAATATATAGCTTCTTCTGTCTTGGACATCCTGATATAATGTCCTGCCTTGCCACAGACCCAAAGTCAATGGACCAACAGCTGGAAGTCCTCAAATTTTAAGACAAAGCAAACTTTATCTCTTTATAAACTGACCTATCTTCAGTATTTGTTATGGTGACAGTTGTCTAACAGCATACAGGGATATGTATTACATCAGTATATATAAATAGACCTACTACATTCTTATAGTGGCTGTATAGTCTTCTGTCTAAATAATATTATCAGATGTGTATGTAAGACTTATTGTTCCAAATGCTTTATGGACACTAACATATTACAAGTCTCTAAAGCAGACACTTGTAAGCTCATTTTATTGATGAAGAAACTTCCCCAGGTTCACACAACAGTTGCTGAATTCAGGCAGTGTGGCTCTGGATCTTCACATTTTCTATCTTCCAAAGCACAACCTTAACTATGCTATCTAACCAAAATGATAATTCATTCAACCAGTTTTTCTGTTTGTTTGTTACATTTGTAACCAATGATAAAAGTAATTGCTTTGGCATCTATGTTTTTTCTATAGGATAACTTCTTATTCAAACATCTTAGCAGGCACAGGTAAGGTTTTTTTGTTTTCTACTTGCTGGCTGACATTTGTTAGTTTTTTGCTATTGAAATATTATAGTTTCAAATTTTTATTTTATGATCCTGACTTACAAATATTCTTTCTAAAATCAGTTTGGCTTACCATTTTTTCATGAGTGTTGTGCTATCATAGCAAAATAAAGAATAAGATATCAAAAACACCCGAATATAAATTCTGACTTGTCTTTCATCACACAATTCAACAAACTTTTAGGCAACCCAGAGACCTTGACTATTTCTTCTTTTCTTTTTGCAGATGTATATGACTACATATATAGCACATATATATATAAGGTACTTATTCTAAATACATGAATTCTTTGATTTAACCTTCATAGCAACATATGAGGGAGGTATGAAAACTAAGAACTACATTTTACAGATGAGAAAAATGAAGCACAAAAAGTTGAGTAACATTCTGGAGGGCACATGGATAACTGATGAACTCAAGATTTGAGCACTATAACTTCAGAACCAAGGTTTTTAACCACTCTTTATGAAAAGACAAATCAAACTGCATTATATTTTCTTTTATTTTTTTTCCCATGACATTTATTGAGCTCTACATTTTTCTCTGCTCCCCTCCCTGCCATTCCCCTCCCTCCTTCAACCCTCTCCCAAGGTCCCTATGCTCCCAATTTATTCAGGAGATCTTGTCTTTTTATACTTTCTACTTCCCACGTAGATTAGATCTATGTAAGTCTCTCTTAGTATCCGTATTGTTGTGTAAATTCTCTGAAATTGTGGTTTGTAAGCTGGTTTTCTTTGCCTTATGTTTAAAAACCACCTATGAGTGAGTACATGTGATAATTGTCTTTCTGTGTCTGGGTTACCTCACCCAAAAGAATGCTTTCTAGTTCCATCCATTTTCCTACAAAATTCAAGCTGTCATTATTTTTTTCTGCTGTGTAGTACTCCATTGTGTAAATGTACCACATTTTTTTTTTATCCATTCTTCGATCAAGGGTCATTCAGGTTGTTTCCAGTTTCTGGCTATGACAAATAAAGCTGCTTTGAACATAGTTGAGCACATGTCCTTGTGGCACGATTGAGCATCCTTTGGCTATATACCCAAAAGTGGTATTACTGGGTCTTGAGGAAGGTTGTTTCCTAATTTTCTGAGAAATCGCCACACTGACATCCATAGGGGTTGTACCAGCTTGCATTCACACCAGCAATGCAGAAGTGTTCCCTTTTCTCCACAGCCTCTCCAGCATAAGTTGTCATCAGTGTTTTTGATTTTGGCCATTCTTACAGGTGTAAGATGGAATCTCAGAGTTGTTTTGATTTGCATTTCTCTGATGACTAAGGATGTTGAACATTTCCTTAAGTGTCTTTCAGCCATTTTAGATTCCTCTGTTGAGAGTT